>CAUYLZ010013915.1:0-36127 GCA_963573645.1 Pithecia hirsuta | reverse complement strand
CGGCTAATTTTTTTGTACTTTTAGTAGAGACGGGGTTTCACCATGTTGGCCAGGATGGTCTCGATCTCTTGACCTCGTGATCCGCCCGTCTCGGCCTCCCAAAGTGCTGGGATTACAGGCTTGAGCCACCGCGCCCGGCCGAACTGTTTAAATATGTTTATTACGTAACACTAACACGTAAGTGATGCAACCGAAAACAGAGGTTCTACTGTGTTCTTCCTCCAGCTCAGTCGGCAGAGCGTTGTCCAGAGAACTTCACTCCCAGAATCTCCCCATGATAATCTCAAAGTCGCGAGACCTTTGCAGATGAAGACCAACAGCAATATACGTGCACGTAGTCTGTTTTATTTCTGCAGTTTCCTTTTCTGCTGTGTGGCTTATGTTTTCGCCTGGGCTGTGCTTGTCTTAGACTGCACCTCAGGAATACGTGATGAGAGGACTTGACGGGCCTGTGTGCCATCCTCTGTGCCCTGCTCAGGGCTTGACTGCCTCAGCACAGATGCAGCAGCCCCAGGGAGCTCAGTGACCCTGCTGTGGCTGCCCTCGGTTGGGCTTTGGTGGCTTGGGAGGGGCGGGGCATAAAGAACAGAAGAAGCGTTTGTGTGATGGGCTCCTCTCCTGTGGCCATCTTGGCAAGTAACCAAGAAGTTGAAAACAGGCGGATATGACTTAAGGGTGTTTTGAAAAAGAGGGCTGTGCTTGGAAAGGAGGGTCAAAACCTCATCTTGTCGGGCTTGGTTCCCCACTGCTGGGGGAGGAAATAACCCTTCCTACATTTGCCAGGGAGAGGGCTGGGAGAAGGTGGCTCTGCTGTCCCTTTGTCGCCTGCCTACAGAATGTTGGCATTGGAAGGGCCTGTAAGCACCAGAAAAAGGATGCTGGGAGCAAGAGGGCTCTGAGAGAGAAGCCGGTGTTCTGGAGAACTCCCGGCTAGCGGCGACGATGTGCCTGGCACCTGAGACTCCTGCTTCCCCATCTAGGATTGTGTGTCTGAAGGACCTATTCTCAGAGCATGACCTGTGTTCTGCCTGCCGGTGTCCACCCAGCACTGAGCACCAAATCAGGGCTCAGACAGTGGCGTGCCCCTGGAGGGAGGAGGCTCAGAGGGAAGGCAGGGCTAGACATACCCAAGGACCGCAAAGGGTTCAGGTGAGGAGAGGAACCCAGGACTTCACGCCTGGCAGAGGTGCCCACTGAGCCCTGCCCCTCAGGTAGGGAATGGGCTCTTATGGGTATCTGTGAGCTGATGTATGTGTTTCCACCTAGTGTTTGTTTCTTAGAAAAACACCTTGGGGCCAGGCACAGTGGTTCATGCCTGTAATCCCAGCAATTTGGGAAGCTGAGGCGGGTGGATCACCTGAGTTTAGGAGTTTGAGACCAGCCTGACCAACATAGAGAAACCCCGTCTCTACTAAAAATACAAAAGTAGCTGGGCATGGTGGCACATGCCTGTAATCCCAGCTACTCGGGAGGCTGAGGCAGGAGAATTGCTTGACTGGGTGGCGGAGGTTGCAGTGAGCCAATATCGGGTAATTGCACTCCAGCCAGGGCAACAAGAGTGAAAAAACTCCAACTCAAAAAAAAAAGAAAAAGAAAGAAAAGAAAAACACCTTGGAAATGCTAGCATTTTTACACCTGAACTAAAGAGAAAAATGAAAGAAATGGGTTTATATGGAACATAAGCTAAGCTGGGGGAGTTAGGGGAAGAGGAGCAGACAGCCCCTGAGATCCAGAGGGGATCCTCGCTGGGCAGAGAGAGTGAGGAAAGAGGCTGCTGGCAGGGACGGCGGTCTCTCCCTCCCTGGATGGTTCCATTGCTGGTTCTCTGCTCATCAGTGGGTTTCCTGACTAGATGATGAAACTTAAGTCTCTAGAATGGACTTTGAGGATGAGTAGGTGAGGCCTCTGCTCTCAGCAGGCTCCCGGCTCCCTGTGGGAGGGCAGAGGATGGGCGTGAGGCTAACATAGCTGACTACGTGCAGAGGTGGCAGGAGAGAGTGTGACAGCTTCAGATCCACGCTCTCCAATCGCCTCCCAACCCAACCCAGGCGCAATCTGACTCTTTGCTAAGAAAGTTAATGCCGGGGGAGGCATCTCTTTTCACACATCCGCAGTCAAGCGAGGTGTAAATTGTCCTGACCTTGGGGAGGCATGGCTTCCCCTGATGCCCAAGGTCTTTCTCCTCCCTGGATGCCAGGAGGGATGTGAAGCAAAGCCTAGAGCCTTTAAGAGCCTAGGTTTTCTAAGAGCAGGACGGTGACAGTCACAGTTTGGTTTTCTCCCTTCATAGGGTCTTAGAGAAAAGGCATCTTGAAAAGTCCTTTGAGGGCCTTTGGTTGTGACTGGCCTGCTCCCAGCACGACATGCTCTCAGACACACTGCTGTCCAATTCTTTCTCAAAAATTATCAGAGAAAACTACTTCAAGTCCAGTGATCTTGACTTCTGATTAGAAAATTCCTCCTAATACCTACCCTGCTTTTATCCTGCTGATGTTTATGCCTGTTTTCTTATTCTATAATTGTTCATATCCTCTCATGATTCCCTTTTATGGGATCAGAGTCTTTCTCCAGCGGCTCCCTAGGGGCTGTGTAGTTTGGACCGATGTTACTAGCTGTGGCCTGGAGAGCCAAGAATCAAAATGGAAGCACTGGAGGAGTGGGGAGGGTTTGTGTGTGTGTGTGTCTGTATGTATGAGTGTGTATGTGTGTATGAGTATGTGTATATATGAGTGTGTATGTGTGTGTGTGTGAATATATGAATGTGTTTATGTGTATGAATGTGTGTGTGAATATATGAATGTGTTTATGTGTATGAATGTGTGTGTGAATGGTGTATGTATGAGTGTATGTGTATGTATGTATATGTATGTGTGTATGTATGAGTGTGTATGTGTGAATGTATGAATGTGTTTATGTGTATGAATGTGTGAATGGTGTATGTATGAGTGTGTATGAGTGTGTATGTATGTGTGTGTATGAGTGTGTATGTGTGAATGTATGAATGTGTTTATGTGTATGAATGTGTGTGTGTGAATGGTGTACGTGTGTGTGTGTGTGAGAGTGTGGGGGCTGTTTGTGTGTGTGTATGTGTATGAGAGTGTGGGGGGGTGTGTGTGTGTGTGTGTGTGTGAGAGAGAGAGAGAGAGAGAGAGAGAGAGTGCCTATGCGAGTGAAGGGTCACCGAAAGGGTGAATTCAGGAGGCTAGCTATAACTTTTAAACTATCTAGGGGTTTCCAGGAATCTAAGAAGTACAAGGATTTCTTAGAGAAACATTAGCAGATGCCGAGAATGTGGCCTTGGCCTACTCAGAAACCTGTCTGGAGGAGTGCAATGGCAAAAGAGTGGGGCAAGAATGTCACTTTCTTGAAGACCATGAAACTAAGGTCAGACAAAATAAAAGGACATAGGAACAGGCAACACTTCTCTGAGGAAGCGACTCCACCCTCCTCCCTGTCTTACAGTTGTCTCCCTAGTGCTTGATGGTTTTAGCCCTGGCTCACCGCCTCTCCAACACTGCTCCAGGCATAACTCCTGCTGGTCCCAACACCTGTTTCCTGTCCCTACAGGGCGTCTCACATCCAGCCCACCACTCCTCCAATAACTTTGTCCTCTCCTAATTCAGCCACTGGTCCTTGTGGCCATTCTCTAGACCAACAGCTACCATCCTTCTATGATCAGAATTATAAGCATCCCATCGTCTCATCACCACCTCCATAACAGAGATGGCTAACTGGCCACCAGAATGCATGTTACCCCTTCCGTAGTGTAGCTATCTCTGAGACGTGGCTGCCCAGCTGCCTTGCTGGATGGCCATGAGACTAGTTCTTTCCAATGACACGTGAGTGGCAATGGTGAGAATCACCTCTGGTCCCAGGCTTTGAAGAAGTTGCATTTTTATTTTCCTCTTCTGCTAGCCATACACAGATGATCATGGGGCCCTAAGGAATGGCAGAGCCCCGAGATGAAAGCGGCCTGGGTCCCTGAATTACCACATGGAGAAAACTATCTGTGCAATACAATTGTTTTTAGTTCTTATGCTAGTGAGAAATAGACATCTGTCATTCCTGAGACCTATTTGATCAAGAGCTACAATCCTTCTATGATCAGAATTACAAGCATCCCACTGTCTCATCACCACCTCTATAACAGATGGCTAACTGGCCACCAAAATGTGACATCTGTCATTCCTGACATATATTTGAAGAAACGTACGTAACTTCTTCAAAGCCTGGGACCAGAAGTGAGTCTCACCATTGCCACTCATGTGTCATTAGCAAGAACTAGTCTCATGGCCATCCGGCAAGGTGTGCAGGCAGCCACGTCTCAGAGAGAGCTACACTACAGAAGGGTGACATACATTTTGGTGGCCAGTTAGCCATCTCTGTTATAGAGGTGGTGATGAGATAGTGGGATGCTTGTAATTCTGATCATAGAAGGACTGTAGCTCTTGGTCTAGAGAATGGCCACGAGGACCAGCGGCTGAATTAGGAGAGGACAAGTACCCACTAGTATACCTAGCTAATACAATCTTTATCCCTTTAGCTCACTTCCTCTCATGCTCCAACACCAGCAATTCTTTGGCACCATTGAGGTCTGTGATCATTATCCTACCACCCTCTCACTACCTAGCACCCTTTCATGTTAGCACTTTCTTCACCACCCAACTTAGATTACACGGTCGTTATTATACTCTCTCTCTCTCGCACTCACTCAAATCCCTTAATCCGCTTTGACTTCATCGCACTCTTCTGGCAATACCTAACCCTGGTTTAATAAACTTCCCACCCACTCAGTGCCTGTATCTGCACAGAATAACAGGACTGGGAGAAAATACAAAATTATGTGGACTTTAACTTGAGGGCCATTAATAGTGACCACCACCTCCAAGTGGACCCTGGCA
Source organism: Pithecia hirsuta (assembly GCA_963573645.1). Classification (NCBI taxonomy): domain Eukaryota; kingdom Metazoa; phylum Chordata; class Mammalia; order Primates; family Pitheciidae; genus Pithecia; species Pithecia hirsuta. The sequence continues at coordinate 31,226 of CAUYLZ010013915.1, read as the reverse complement.
ATTCTACTCGACTTCCCGAGTTCACTTGGTCTCTCATTCTGGGTGACTATTGCACACCTTCCTCTTCCAAAACCTCCCTACCTTCTCCCTCATTCTCATCCCCAGTTGTTGATCTTGCTGGTGTCTAAGGCCCACCTACAGTCTATTCCAACACAGCCAGCCGGAAAAATCCTTAAAATCTACACTTAGGGCTAAGCACACTGGCTCATGCCTGTAATCCCAGCACTTTGGGAGGCCGAGGTGGGCAGATGGCGAGATCAGGATATCGAGACTATCCTGGCCAACATGGTGAAACCCCGCCTCTACTAAAAATACAAAAATTAGCTGGGCATGATGGCGCGCCTCTAGTCCCAGCAGCTCAGGAGGCTGAGACAGGATAATCACTTGAATCTGGGAGGTGGAGGTTGCAGTGAGCCGAGAACGCACCACTAGCTCTAGCCTAGCAACAGAGCGAGACTCCATCTTAAAAAAAAAAATCTACACTTGGTCCTGTCAGTCCTTACTCCCAATCCCTGCACTGGCTGGCAGTCCATCTCATAGACAACTACCTGCTACTTCTCACCTTGCTACCTCTTGGACCAAAATACTGCCACTGTCTCCCTCCCTGTGCTACAGCCACAACGGCCCCAACCCATAAGGCACAATCTTGCCTCAGGGTCTTTGCAGTTGTTCTCTCTGCATGGAAAATTTCCCCCCAAATATCTGCATGCATTGCTCTCTCACTTCCTTTAAGTTGCTGCTCAAATATCACCTTATGAGTGAGGCGCTCACTGAATATTCTATTTGAAGCAAGAGGCTTGCATGCTTCCTTCCCTGCTCTAGTTTGGCATAGAATTTCTCACCATCTGACATATTAGCTATTTTACCAATTTATTGGCTAGCTCCCTCTGCTAGAATCTAACTTCCATGAGGGCAGTTATTTTTACTTATTTTGTTCATTTCTGTAATGTTGGCACCTAGAAGAGCACCTGGCACATCATAGGCACAACCTACAGATTTGCGGAAAGGAGGAAGAGAAAAGGAAGGACAGAAGGAAGGAGGGAAGAAAGGTCACTCCTAGGCATGAGATTCAGCTTTTCATGCCTGGAAGATACAGAACAGTTCAGATTGAAAGAACACACAGTCAGTTGGAGCGATTATGCTGAAGTCAGGGAGAGATGGGCTCTCCCTCCTCCACTTCAGGGTCTTGGTCTTACCTTCTCCATGGGAGGGATGCAGCTTGTTCGCCAGCCTCTCCCTGTTTTGGAAGCTCTCCTCTAGCCCCTGCCAACCTTTGTCTCCAGGACACAGTGCCTCAGTGTAGTGCTGAGGACAGACATAGAACTGTTTTCCAATGCTGGCCACCTACTCCTGCTTATTTAGCCATGTAGCAGGCTTGCCAAACTAAAAGCTCATTGTTGGCCATTTGTAGTTTGTTTTGATCTTGCAAATTAATTTCTATTTCTGATGCCTGCTCTAGTTCCCATGTTTTCACATGCCCACTGCAATACTCCCTGAGTCCAGAGCTCTCTATAAGAAAGAGGAGTTAGGAGGAAGAAAGGCTTTGGAGCTCTCAGGGGGCTTAGGGGTCATCTTGTCCAGGCCATGGCACCCTGAAGGATCTTTGCAGGGGGTTTGGGGCTTTGTAGACTCTCTGAATTTTTGTATGTGTATTTTTCCCGGGGCAAGAGTCCATAGCTCTCATTAGATTTTCCTAGGGGTGCGTATCCACCAAAAGGTTAAGACCCTGATTTAGTTCAACTCCTCAATTTCCAGATGAGAAAATCAGAGCGGACTGACTTGCCTAGAGCCACAGAACAGAGCTAAGATTCGAACTCATGACTTCTTTTTTCCAAGTAATTAACAGATGCACATATATTTTGCAAAGTGTTCAAAGGTGTTCTTACTGCCAGTGACATCTGGGCTGAGCCACTGGTGCTAGCGGCCCTGAGGCCTGCAGTGTCCAGAGCTGCCGCACACAAGGGGCTTTGGGCTGCATTTGTGGGACCGTGGCTGGGGGCTGCTGGGAGCTGGCTGCAGCCAGAGGGGAAAAGCATGGGGGAGATGAGCGCCCTCCTTTAGGGTTTTGGGGAGACCAGTACAGGGAGTCAAGGCTTTAGCAGTCCTGGCTTTCATTCTCCTGCTGCCTGTCACTTATTCTCTGGGCCTTTTAAGGGAAGAAACTGGTTTTCTGCCTCAGTCACCCCGCTTAATATATTCACACTAACATCTGCTCCCTTCATCTTCAATGAGACAAACTTGGCCAGCTCTCTGCCCTTAACATTCAAACAGTTTCTGAAAACCCGGCCTCTTCCATCCGGATAAGAGGCAGAGAGCGTCTGCTGCACAACCCTATGGAAGTAGAACTCAGCCTTCACCTCTCACTTGGAAATATTTGATCATGTATTTACATCTTAGTTTGGCCTGTTCCAAGGCACTTTGGATCATCTCAGCAATCCTTTCAACTACCCTGATAGATAGAGGTGATTAATCACCATTTTACAGACTGAAGATTGAAACTGATCAGTTCAGTGCCTTGTCCAAGGTCACAGGGCTGTTAGAGGCAGCACTAGGAATTGAGCCTAGAGCTTTGCCTCCAACCCTAGTACATCTTTTCCCCTACCTCTTCCTACTCTGGGGAGTCCATGTGTTTCTCGTTTGAGATTTTTTCATCCTCTTCACTTAAGACTTCCAGGTGAGCGCCACGAAGTGGTTAGCTTCAGAGGCCTCAGCCAGGGCATTTGGGGATGGGCAGCAGGAAGCCCGAGGTTGGAATGCATGCCAACCACCTCCTCACTTGGGAACGCCTCTTTGCTGAGAGGTGCACAGAGACCATCACGAAGGGGAAATGGAATGCTTCTCCCAGGAGGCCTCCACTTCTGTGGAGCTCAGACTCTGAGGGGTCAAGCTTTTCCGTGGGAGCAGTGGGGGGTTGGAGGAGGTCCTGACCCCGTGGCCCAGCCAAGAAGGAGACCGAGTGTCACTGTGCCACCGCACTCTTAGCCTCCCTGTTCCCTGTTTTGATTTCCCTGTTCCCCCTGCAGACAGCCACTATCTCTCACCCCTCGGTCCCTTCCTGACTGGCCATTAGTATATCAGGTCCTCCCAGACCCTTCGACCAACAGTTTTTAAAAGGCAAAAATATAAACAGATCATTTTCAGTCACTGTAAAGTGCCACCAACACCAACACTGACTTCTCAGCTACAACACAAAAACTTAGCAGGGACCTTTAAGCAACAAATCAGACTCCATCAAGGATGGGGGACAGGGCTCCCACAAATTATCTCCATCCTAAGCACCAATCCCATAAAGTCTTTAGTTCTGCAAAAAACCTGAGGTGCCGTAAGGAAGGTGGCGACGTCCTCCCCAACTCCCACCACCCGGCCTCCCCACCCTCCCCACCCGCCATGGGTCACCTTCTATAGGGGGCAGGAGCTGGGGTGTGGGGCTGCCAGCCCCCTGTTCAGGTGAAGCCTGGGGTCCTTCAGCATCTGCTGGGCTGGCTTCTTTCACCTTCAGCTTGGATCCCGCAGCCACCTCCGGAGCTGTGGCTGCCTCCATGCTGGGCCTTCCCAGAGGCTGGGCTCCAGCTGAAGATTTTCACTGCTGGTGATGAGGGAGGGGCTGAGCACCTGCTCCCCAGGCTGGCCTCCCGGGTCCCAGCCACAGGGTTACGTAACTGGGCTGGCCTTCCTCAGTCAGCTACGCCCAGCAGAAGGGCTGAAGTAGGGGCTGGGGGAGAGAGGAGGATCGGAGAGCAGCCCAGAATAGCTCTAGGAGGACTGAGGTGGCCCTGTTATCTGGGGAGAGAGATGACACCCCCGACAGCACCAGGGAGGGAGGGAGAGCTTGAACACAGACCATCCAAAAGGGACCTCTGATTTCTGTTGGGAGGGTTGAGTGACATCTCTGCTCCTGACCTCCAGTTCATCCCGCAGGGCATTCAGGTCCCAAAGAAGGGGCCCAGGATTCGCTGACTCACAGCAACGCCTGAACTGCTCTTTCTCCCTCTGCTCCCACATTCAATGAGTTGTAAAGGCTTATCAACTCGACCTTTACAGGGCCTGTCTCATCCTCCCCCGCTCCCCGGGGGCAGCGGGTACAGCACAGTGGTAGGTGGAGACGGCACTCGCACTGACTGCGGGTGCCACTTGGGCTCTGTCACCAGCTAGCTGTGTGACTCACATCAGTCTCTCTTCAGTCTGTTTCCTCATCTGTAAAATGGAGATAATTATAACCATAGGATCGTTGTGAGGATTAAAGAGGTAATCTCTGTAAAGTGCTTAGCAGAGTGTAGCCGACTAAGTGCTTGATAAATGTAAGCTATTTTTAGGTCAGGCCAGCACTTCTCCCTTTGAGAGCTGTCAATGGCTGCCTTGCCTATGAGATGAAGAACAAATAAAAGGAAAGGCAGCAGTGGTGGAGGGAGGCGACCTGCGTGTGACTTCTGGCTGTACTACTCACTCACCAGCTGGGGCTCTGGGCAAATCGTTGACTCAGAGCCTCAGGTCCCAGTCTATGAAACAAGGGATGATGATGCCATGATTGTGTTGAGGATGAAATAAAAAATATAGGAAAGCAGCCAGCTCACAGCAGGCACTAGTCACATGCTACAGGTCCTACATGATTTCAGACTTAGCAAACCATCTTTCTACACGTGTTGTACATGCCGCCGACACCGCCGCTTTCCTATCATACTCCTACTTTCTTATCTCCAGAAGCCACCATCCCTTCTGCATTTTAAAATGCTTTAATTTTAGAGCAGTTTTAGAGTCACATTAAAGTTGAGTGGAAAGTACAGGGTTCCCATAGCCCCTTTTCCACCCCTGTATTTTTTTCATGGAAAGAAAAAATGGGTGCAATTGAAGGAATGGGCTTCTTACTCATTTTTGCCCTGAATTTTGGGGTAATTGATAAGATCCCAGGAGCCTGTTATCTTGGGGTCACAGAAGCTCAGCCTCTGTAGCTGGTATAGGGGCTGAGGTTCAGGAGAATCTGTTTAATGGGGCCTTGCATGGCCTATGGGGCTGGTTTGGTTGGCAGAAGACTGGGTTTTTGCCATATCAGAAGTGGTTTGAAGGTCTTTCTGAACTATTTCTCTTGCTTGACCTCAGCCAAGGCCCCATAACTGTGGACAGTCCCCTGGCCAGGAGACCCCAAATACACCCCCTTTTACACAACACGTAACCCATCTTTTGGTGAGAAAATTGGCTCAGGCTGAGTCTTAGCCCTTTGTTGAAATGAAGGTGTGAAGAATCAACTTTAAGATGCAGATTCCCAAGGTTTGCATTTCAGAAAGTCTAATTCAATAGGTCTGGGGTGGAATTCAGAAATCTGCATTTAAAAAAAACCAACCCAGTGATTCTGGCACAGGAAATCTCAGAATACCATGTTAAATAGAATTCCTTCAAATAAAACGACCTTAGATAATGTCCTGGGTAGGAACTCTCCCATCAGATGGTGGCCTCAAGAACAAAGACTTTGCCCTGTCATCTTCAGACCAAGATGCCAGAGTGTTACACAGAATATTGCCCCAGGCTGGCACGGTAGGATGGCTAAAGGCTCCAGACAGGTAGGCAGGAACCTCTCTTAAACGCTCTGCAAGAGAGGAAGGCTGCAACTCTCCGAAGGTCCTTAAATGAAATGGTGGAGATAGGGACCGTAAGAGCAGCAAGAGAAATATAAGAGGGGCAGATGGGAAATTACAAGGCTGAACTTCTCAGTGCTGCCAGGTGTCAAACCTGCTCAAAAGAACACAGAATTCAAGGAGTAATTATCTGCTGCTGTGTCCAGAAGGAAGAGTATAGCAACTGAAACCTGTGAAGGTATGTGGGATGGGTACCTAGACTTTCTAGGAGGAAGAAAAAGAAAGCTAGTCGTACACACACGCAGAGGAGGAAGATGTGTATGAGTACAAAGGATAAGAAAACGAAGAACAAGAAAATTAGGTAATTTATGGGGAAAACGGCTCACAAAAGTGTGCGCTGTTCTCCTCATAGATGACCCAATACATTTCATGCTATAAATGTACACTCCTGGCTCTTTAACTGGCCTATTCTCTGGTTGCTGGAGTCTGATTCTGAAGCTAGAAAACTGGAAAAAGTATCATATTAACAAAGTGTAGCTTAGTCATTTCAGTAGGTCAGGTAACAAAGTCCAGTCTGTTTTATTTTTAACCCAAATATTGCAAATATACAGAAAATTACCAGTACAAAGTTAAACACATTCGTATTTATTTACACAATGCTAAAGAAATTTGAGTTTTATTTCCATTTTGTGGAATTATGGGGTCTGGCTTTAATGTGTGTAACTGATGTGGGTCACTGAAACTTGATTATCCCACCTCACATGCAATTTTCTGTCCCAAGGGAATAGAAAACTTGGGTTTTTAGGGCACATGCAGTAATGATCTTAATACTGCTTTACACTTTCATAGGAAGGCAGCTGTCCCACAGCTTGGGGAAGGACCACATGCTCAGAAACGGAACAAGAGAGGAGAGAGGGTTGAACAACAGGCACATGGGGACCCTGAGCATTTCTGTGCACGAGGATAAGGAGAGTATGACTAAAACCCTCCTCTCCAGAGGTCCAAACACAGGAGGTGGGCCAAATCATCAAGGAACAGTCAGTCACCCGCTTGTGGCTGAGGGCATGCGAAGATGAGAACTACATTAAGGATCTGGGGCATAGCAATAAATCATTACCATGTACACTATACAGTTTATACATGTATATATGTACACACACATATATATAAAGGTACAGATTAGTTTATGTTATTCCTTATAAACAAGTACACTTAAGAATGTACTGGTGTGAAGAAATGCATACTGCAAGTTGTTTCGAATTAATGTTCTGACTCTTATTGTTATTATAATGCAACATAACCCAGAAATCAACATGCGCCTGCTATTTCAATGATGCTTCATGAGGGCAGGGCCTGGGCTCTGCTAGGGCAGGATGGTGCTCCTAGAGCTGCTACCTGAGCTGGACAAACTCGTGGCAGATGGAACAGAAAGTCTGGCACCTGCTGACTCTGGCCCTCCCTGTCACTTCATCACACAGCAAATCTTAAAACTTTGGTTTTGTTCAAAGGACGTTTAAGTCCATGTTCATTTTCCTGCTTCAGGGAAGATGGCAGCAAAGTTGAAAGACAAATCGCTTCCTGTTTTAGCAGTTCTAAGTATCCTGGATGAGTATGGGGGTGAGGGGCTACACTGACAGTGAGCAGGATGCACTCTAGGTCATTGTGGACAAGTGTGGGGCTCTTGAGAGCGCTGCTAAAAGGAAAGAGGGAATCTCTACCTGGATGGTTGGCCTGGAAACTAAGTAATGACTAAACGCTGGGCCAGCCCTGTTACCCTCGGGTGGGTGTGGATGGCCCTGAGCTCCTCTCCGTATACTGGTATTGCGACAAAGGCCATGAGAGAACTAGCTCTGGTTTACAGACTTGATGCAGGAGCCAGAGGCGGCCAGCACATTACCAGCCTCTCAGTGATGAAAGGCCAACTTGGGCATGAGAGGAAGTGAGAAGTCCATTCAAAGGCAGATGCAGATTCTAAGTTCCAGTTACGCCTGATCTATGCACTCTTCTGAGCCTACCTCCAGAACTACGGCAACTCTTTGAAGGCTTTTCTTCTTCGAAATAGGTTCCCACTGAATTAACAGCCTACAGGAGAGACCAGCCTGGTCTCTGGTCTCACTAAAGCCCAATGACCCCTTAGGTCCAGAGCAAAAAGGAGAGTGAATTCCTCACCTGGATTTAAGAACTCAGACTGGTATGTCCAATCTCTCTTGTTTTTTTTTTCCCTGAGACAGAGTTTCGCTCTGTTGCCCAGGCTGGAGTGCAGTGGCGTGATCTCGGCTCACTGCAACATCTCCTTCCTGGTTCGAGTGATTCTCCTGCCTCAGCCTCCTGAGTAGCTGGGATTACAGGTGCCGACTAACACACCTGGTTAAGTTTTGTATTTTTAGTAGAGATGGGGTTTCACTGTGTTGGCTAGGCTGGTCTTGAACTCTGGACCTCAGGTGATCCACCTGCCTTGGCCTCCCAAAGTGCTGGGATTACAGGTGTGAGCCACTGTCCAATCTCTCTTATAATGCAAAATTCCACTGCTGAAGCCTCCAGAAATGATCTCTTCTGCTACATCAAGCCTGGGAGTTTATACAATGATATACTATGTTTTACCTTCAAAGATAATGTTCCTAACATGAGTAGGACAAATTAGAAATCTTTATTTTTAGAAGCTGTAACGGATTTGGGCCGTCTTACTGTCACAAATGTATGCTGAGGGCATACATTTGTGAGTGAGCAGGTTGATAAAGAAAGCTAACTAGTCAATAATGAGAATGAGCCAGGCTGGCTGTCCATCTTCAAACCAACGGAGCTAGCCAGTCCAGGGTGGAAACCAGGATGGGGAGGGAGACCCATCAGTGGAGAGTCCACTCCTGCACTCTTGAGCAGTGACTTTCAAAGAGGGGAAGGGCGGTTTCTAAAAACATATTCGAAATTCCCATTACTTTTCTTTCAGCCATGAAAGACAGGAAAATAGAATCTTTTGTTCACCAAGGTGGCAAAAAGTTGCTAAATACTGCTCGGAAAGAAATGCCACTGATCCCTTCCTAAAGAACAGCAAGTCATCTACAAGAAGGCAGCCCTGCTTAAAGAGATCAGCACTTGCATGCGTAAAGATTTCCAAGAGTTCTGAAGATAGCCAGCCAGCACTGCTTATCACACACACAAGGCGATCCTGAACTACTGACTCCACCCCAAGAACACTGTGAGGTTCAAATGACATTATGTGAGTGAAGATGCTCTGAAAATTTGCCAAGTTCCACAGAAATCCCAGATATCATTATAAGCAAAGAGCCCAAATTTTATACAGTTAGAAAAGAATATTAAGTTTCCTACATCTACCCACAGTGAGTACCTGCTGGGAGAAAGGTGAGTGGTGTAAACAGTTCTTTTCTGGGCACCAAATTTACTTTAGGCAGGAGGGAGGGTGGGACAGAGGCTGATGCTTTATCATTGGTGAGCTGGTGTATCTTTGGAATTATTTTTAATTTAAAACCATGCAAAATGAATGAGCAAAAAGACCAGTGCATTCCAGCCCTAACCATATTAATTATCTTCACAAAATCTGCTTTAACTTTGTTTTCTATGTGAAGCTCCCTGACTCATTTAATTCTACTGCAGTTTCAACGTCTCTAAAATTCTCCATCCACTCTCTCCCCTACTTTCAACGCAGCTGTTAATCCATTCTGGGGAGGAGAGAACTTAGCCATCTGCTCACATTCTGACAAAAGTTAATTTGGCACTTTTAAAAAAAAACTGACTTTCTAGCCACAAAATAAACTAGCGGCAAATGGTATCTACCAAAGAATGTCCCAATCATAATCATTGGGAGAAACTTATGACCCGCACAGTAGCTACATTAAGACCAAAAACTTCCCATACTATATTCCTATATAGCAAATATTCAAGCTGTATTAAAACGAATTATTGCAACTTTCCATTAGTATATGGCTACTCCAAAATTCACCTAACCACATTCTATAATTTGTTTTAGAGAAATATCAAATCGAAAACTTCTTTCAATTCAAAATAAGAACTTAATGTATCACACAAAGCATCATCTAGACTGGAAGTGTGTTTTCAACTGGTTCCTCCAAAATTTTCATGGCAACAAATTACTTGGTAAAGCCAGACAAAAGGGGTGAGGAGAGCCTGGTAATAAAATTCTAATTTTTTAAGTCTATAAATCTGAAAATATCTCTAGTCCTGGTTCCATGTACAACGGCAACCTAAGGAGCAGCAGATATGCAGCCATTGTCATGATTCAGCAATGAGCCACACGACAGATGAAAAGGGAACACGGAAGACCGTGAGGTTCCATCTTCAGGGGCCACACTGCGCACCTGACAATCAACTCTAGGGAAGAGATCATTCAGCCTCAGCAGACTTTCAGCCCAGGCTGTACCCTGTCCTTGGGTAAGCCCACTGGCACACACACAAAGCACAGCTTGAAAGATCTCCGAAGAAACAAGAGTTTCTCTTTTAATAGGTGCTAAATCTAGTCAATTCTCTGCTGTTCCCTTCTTCCTGCCCCAAGTTAAAAATATTGCCCTGTAAGTTTTCCTGATTTACTATGTGGGAATCACATGGTTAAGTTAGTTGCCAAAGGGCAATTAACAAGGGTATTGCCTAATTGAAAAGGGGAAAAGAAAAATCACTGTGGTCTGTGGTCTCCGGAAAAAAAAAAAAAGGAAGTGGGAGCTGTGTGAGGAGCTGGTGTGCAGTGTTCTTGGAGTAGGGCTGTCCCCAGATGGAGAAAAGCCGGCCAGGCTGTGCCAGCCTCTGCAGCCTCTGTTTTCATCTCTACAGCTGCTTCGTGTCACCAGCAGAGCCCAGGGATGATACCAAGTACATTGTGAGAGCTGATGCTGGAGTTGGCAGATGCCCTGGGGCAGGCGCCATGCAGAACACACAGAAGTGGGGTAAGTGAAAAGGTCCCTTCGAATTCCATTTCATTTCCCTTAGAAAACAAAACAAAAGCCCATACTTTGCAAAGACACAGGACAGGAAATAAGAAGTTAAAGAATTTAAAATGTCTCCTCTATTCTCAGAGCCAATTGTAAAAAAGTGCTCAGGGTTCCCCACCCCCACCCTGCATTTCTTTAGTGTAGGTCCTTTTGGCTTTGATGGAAGCAGCAGAAACAGAACTGGGTCCCTCGCAATGGGAAATTTATTTCCCCGAAGTTGGAGCCACAGGGAGTGTAAGAGGTACTGTGGTTCCACCATCCATGCTGGGTCCAGCTCCTCTGAAGAGCTATTCCAAGAGGTCCTGAAAAAGACATGCACTATATTACCAACAGACCACAACACTCCTACTTCAAAAGCAATCACCTAGTTTCTGGGCTTGCCAAATCTTAGGGTTATTAAACTGCCTTGGCCCTGGCATATCTTGATCATGAACAGAAGACAGATGTTTTTTTTCAGGTGTTGGTGGGGGACTACCATTCAAGAAGAAATAGCCTCACCTCATCTGAGTCATCATGATAACCACTTTTATTAGTGTGGGCGGCTGTGTCCAAAGCATCCACACCGTCCACGCCATTGGCCTCTGCATGCTGCTGTAGCACAGAGTATCGATGCACCAGGAACCTGTGAACAGAAACCTCCTTAACACTCGTGTGCCCCACAGGGATGTGTTTCTTATAGGACTGTGGACTTTCTCAGTTTTATACACTCAGGAACACATCACAGACACAGAAAGCACAGTCCATGGCTGACATATGAAAATGTAAGACATGAGAAGATTTGGGCCTGATTTTTCAGGAACAGTATTGCAAGTACCTAGTTTTTGGCAAGAGCAGACTCAGCCATATGCCCTAGACTGGCTTTCTGGCTTGAACTCAGTACCTTGGATTGACTTCTGTGTTCCTTACCTTCCCCCACAGACATATTTCTTCACAATGAGCACTCCTGCTACAACCGTGACCAGCATCAATCCCACGATGGCCAGGATAATTGGAACAGAATTTGACTTGGAATTCTTGAGAAATTAAAACACAAACACAAAAGCTTTTAGGCATGCATATCCTAAGACTGAGGTCAAAGCAGCCACTCATTCCCCTCATCTCTTTATGAATGATCTGCAGTTCTGGTGCACTTAATGATGGCTCTTTTCCAACCCCCTAAGATGAACCATCTGTGTTACCAGAAGAATATTATAGCTGGCATAGAGTCTTCTGAATTCCACCTGCCTTGAACCTTCAAATTTGGTGGCTTAAATGTCAAAGTTACACTGGAATTCTTGGCAACTGCCTAGATCAGGTATGACTCCTCCACACTACCACTGTTCACAAGTCTTGGGGCTTAAGGGTGGAGCAGGAAAGGGAGACTACTGTAACAGTGGGCTGAATGACTCCAGAACAGGGCCACTGTCTGGGAAGAAGCTGTGTCAATGCTGTACCAGGCAAGCCATTATATGACACCAAGATTTAATTTTTTACTTAATTTTTGATATGTTATTACAAATAAGCCTTATCATATTGTTGTTTGCATGTGACCTACCTGCTGGAATATGTGTTTTCAATGTATCCCATTGGAGGCGGAGCTGGATTCTGGAACAAGCTGTGTCCCTGTGGGTGCGAGTCCCATGCAATCCCACACACAAACACTCTGAGGATAGCCACCAGGAGCCCAAGACAGGGGTGCACAGGAGGAGGAACTCGCCCCCTTACAAATACACACACCCACACACTCCTCTCCCACCATCTCCTTAATCCCACCCCTTGTCAGTCCCTCATCCCTTGGGATGGCAGAGAGGAGGGGCTGCAGGTTGTCTAGCCTGACCTCTCCTATTACAGATTAGGAATCGGGCCTGCTGTTTAGCATCTGAAGTCATGCTGCTGGTCTAGTGCTTCTTTATCAAGAGGTTTCTTCTTTACACATCTCCAAATCCACAGGTAGTTGGATTTAGATGCAGTCTCATAACTTTTTTTTTTTTTCTTAATTGAGACACGATCTCACTCTGTCACCCAGGCTGGAGTGCAGTGGTACGATCACGACCCACTGCAGCCTCGACCTCCCAGGCTCAGGTGATTCTCTTGCCTCAGCCTCCTGAGTAGCTGGGACTACAGGCACACACCACCACATCCAGCTAATTTTTTCTTTTAAAGATGGGGTTTCTCCATGTTGCCCAGGCTGGTCTTGAACTCCTGGCCTCAACTGATCTGCCCACCTCAGCCTCCCAAAGTGCTGGGACTATAGAGGTGTGAGCCACTGCGCCTAACAGGTAACTTGTTTCTAAGTCAAAACCAGCCCATCATCATAGCTCAATTTTTCACTCTGAACATACTTAACACGACTTGGTCAAAGAGCTGCCCTACCTATTGCCCAGTGCTCTTCTCTTCCACACATGCACAACTCCAGGTCATGGCCCTTCACAGTCTATTTTTTTGGATACGGAATCTTGCTCTGTGGTCCAGGATGGAGTGCAGTGGTGGGATCTTGACTCACTGCAACTCCCACCTCTCGGGTTCACATGATTCTCCTGCTTTAGCCTCCAGAGTGACTGGGACTACAGGTGTACACCACCACAGCCAACTAATTTTTTTAATTTTAATTTTTGTATTTTTAGTAGACACAGGGTTTTACTCTGTTGGCCAGGCTGGTCTCGAACGCCTGACCTCAGTGATCCACCCACCTCGGACTCCCAAAGTGCTGGTATTACAGGTATGAGCCACTGCGCCTGGCCCACAGACAACCTTTTTGGGCTTTTCTAAATGACTCTCAGCCTCAGAATTTTCCACAACTATATGATTTTAAGAATTTTACCACCTTACAGAATTTCATCCCCCCACCCTCAATAAGAAAAGAGCTTTCAGTAGGGTGAGCTTATCACTGGGTTACGTGACCCATCCTTCATGCTAACAGCTGCCTGTGTATGGGGAAGCCTGACCACTTTGTGTCATTAACAAAACTCCCAATGCTTTAACTGTGATTTTTCTTGGCAAACACAAAATCCTATTTGTACCTGAAAACTAGACCTACTTTAACATACCTGCTTTTCTGGACTCAAAAAGTTGCTTGTGCATTTCTTTTTCAAGTCTTTTACTTCTCGAACTGGATTTACCCCACCCTGGCATTTGTCCCCTGGAATTTTCCGGTACCTACCAGGCAGAGAAGATTTGATAACATAAGATAAGGATGTATTCCTGGGTCCCTGCCTATTTCTTGGAAACATGACTTGAAAAGCTGCCAAAAAGCTTCCCATCCGTACGTCACCTTTCAGGCCTAGGGGGATGTCCACAGGGATGTTTTGGGGGATATTCTGTGTAGTTTCAGGCCTTGAGCAAACTAAGCATCTCTGTCCCCTGCTGCCGAGAACATGCCTATTCTTTCTACCTAAGAGGCTGTGCCAAACAAATGTGACCCCAAAAAGGCTCATTAACAAGTGGTACAAAATGGGAGGGGAGAAGCTCTCAGGGGAGGGAGGTAATGAGGCCCCTTTAGAGCAGCACGTCCAATATGGTGGCTACTGAAACTAAAATTGATTAAAATGAAAATTTCAGTTCCTCGGTTATAATACTGTCCACAGCCACATGTGGCTAGTGACTACCACATTGGACATAGCAAATTACAGAACACTTCCATCACCAAAGGAAGTCCTATCAGACAGAGCTCTTCCTGCCCATGCCTAAACTGTGCCAGATGAGAGACAGACATTCACAGGCTCTGTCGTTCTGCCTGTGGGCCCCTCGCCTGTCCTCCCTGCCTTGGGGTGGTGGGCAGAAGGCAGGGGTGCAGGATCCGGCCGAGCTTGTTCTCCTACCCTCTGCCTCATGTGTTTGTGGGGCTGAGTCCTCTGACACCAAGCACCTGTGGCTCACCTCTTGTAGCTGTCCCTTGAGGGGGGCCTTCACATCCTGCCCGCTGCCCCAACCCCTCCAAAAAGAGTGCTCTGAAGTAGGGCTTGGATCTCAGTGTGGAGAGAAGCAGTTTTCATTCTGAACAAGGACACCTCATCTGTCATGACAAGGGAGAAAAGGCCACCTCACCCATTTGTTGTTAGGTGTTCTTCTCTTCCGTTCAGACAAAACTCCAGGTCGTGGCCCTTCAGTTCTGGCTGCTCCACACACTTGGAGTCATTTTCTGGACGGTAGTAGCCAAAGTCACTGCAAGAGTCAGCAAATAAAATACCTTTCAAAGCAGCTGGAAGACAGTAAGTGACTAGCAATGAAGGGTTATGTGGGGCAGTGGATGCTTAAGATTCCAGTCTTGGGTTGTTAAAAAGTAGCTCAGGAAGGCATGTGACACCTCTGAAGGAGGTTCATTTAGGAAAACAGACATGGAGAAGGCTTCTTTTTTGAGATGGAGTCTCGCTCTGTCACCCAGGCTGGAGTACAGTGGTGCCATCTCGGCTCACTGCAAACTCCACCTCTGGGGTTCAAGTGACCCTGCCTCAGCCTCCTGAGTATCTGGGATTACAGGCACGTGCCACCACACCCAGCTAATTTTTTTTATTTTTCGTAGAGATGGGGTTTCACCATGTTGGTCAGGCTGGTCTCGACCTCCTGACTTCGTGATACGCCCACCTTCGCCTCCCAAAGTGCTGGCCAGAGAAAGCTTTATTGAGGAAAAGCAGCTTATGGGACTGACCTGGTGGGTGTAGGACTAGCTAGGGTCCCAAGGCTGTGCACTGCAGGCAGCTCAGGTGCAGGGATGGAACTGATGCAGCCTGCAGTAGGGTAGGGACCCACACAGAAACCTCAGCAACAGCTCTCAATTCAGGGATAGCTGGCAATTCTTTTTTCTCTTTTTTTTTTTTTGAGACAGGGTCTCGCTCTCTTGTCCAGGCTGGAGCATAGTGGCATGAACACTGTAGTCTCAATCACCTGGGCTCCAGTGATCTTCCCACTTCAGCCTCCTAAGTAGCTGGAACCACAGACACGTACCACCATGTTCAGCTAATTTTTTGTAAAGATGAAGTCTTGCCATATTGCTCAGGCTTGTGTTGAACTACCGGGCTCAACTGATCCATCCACCTCAGCCTCCCAAAGTGCTGGTATTACAGGCATGAACCACTGTGCTTGGCTAATTTTTGTAGAGACAGAGTTTCCCCATATTGCCCAGCCTGATCTCAAACTCCTGAGCTCAAGCGATCCACCTGCCTCAGCCTCTCAACGTTTTGGGATTACAGGCATGAGTCACTGTGCTTGGTTCGAAATTATTTTCTTCACCTCCAAATGTCATTATGATATTGCCCTTGCAGTACATAGCAAATTTTTCTGTCTTCTCCACTTCTGTTCCTCTTAGCTTCTTAGTCTTTGCCTCCCATGTGAACACCTTCTTCTGCCCTCCATTCTACCCCATCTCTCCATAGTGCCACCCACTGCTCTCGTTTTCCTGTTTTCCCCAAAGAAACAATGTCTGCTGACAATCTCCAGGGCTGACTCCCCATGAGCATCCCTGGTCCCACTCCTCCAACCTGCCCTGGGGCCTTGTTTCCCTGAGTATGAGGGGAATAATCAATCTTTCCCACTCAGGTGGCAGCTTCTCCTTAGCCTGCATATGTCTTTTTTTTTTTTTTTTTTGGGACAGTCTCGTTCCTTTGCCAGGTGCCAGGCTGGAGTGCAGTGGTGCGATCTCGGCTCACTGCAACCTCCGCCTCCCGAGTTCAAGCAATTCTCCTGCCTCAGCCTCCCGAGTAGCTGGGACTACAGGCATGCACCACCACGCCCAGCTAATTTTTTGTATTTTTAGTAGAGATGGGGTTTCACCATGTTGGTCAGGATGGTCTCGATCTCTCGACCTCATGATCTGTCTACCTCAGCCTCCCAAAGTGCTAGGATTACAGGTGTGAGCCACTGCGCCCGGCCACCTGCATATGCCTTGACCTTAGAAATTACTTCCTTAACCCACCTCTCCCTTACTACCCACATTTGTCAAAAGATTTTTTTACTTGTCCTATTTTATTCATTTTTCTTCCATGCATTTTGGCTTCAACCCCCTCTACAACTTTGAAAATTAGTGTCTGGGCTGGGCGTAGTGGCTCACGGCTATAATATTAGCACTTTAGGAGGCTGAGGCGGGCAGATTACCTGAAGTCAGGAGTTCAAGACCAGCCTGGTCAAGATAGTGAAACCCTGTCTCTACTAAAAATACAAAGAATTAGCCGGGTGCAGTGATCCCAGCTACTCTGGAGACTGAGGCAGGAGAATCGCCTGAACATGGGAGGCAGAGGTTGTGGTGAGCCAAGATCGCACCACTGCACTCCAGCCTGGGCGACAGAGCAAGACTTCATCTCAAAAAAAAAAAAAAAAAAAAAGAAAGAAAAAAAAGAAAACGAGTGTTTGCAGTGCCCCCAAGGCTCAACAATCATCAAATTCAGTGGAGTCCTCTCTGGTCACATTCCCCCAGACAACCCATTCTGCAGCATCTGACACACCGTTGTGGCCCTGCCCACCTTGGCAACGGCAAGGCTGTATTCATCTGTTTCTCTGGCCACCGCATGCTCTTCTTTTTTCCTAACCCATATACGTAGTCTTTTGCCAGGGGGTGGGGGGTAGGTAGAATGCATTCTCTTGCTTTTTCTCTATCTGTTCTCCCTTAGTGAACACAACTATTTTGGGGTTACAACTAAAACTTCCAGATTTTACCTCTCTCAAGTTCTAATCCTGTATTTCAAATACATGCTGGATATTACCACCCAAATATGCTGACAAAACCTCAAAGAAACAAGACATTTCTCCTTTGTGTCAGACTCTCCTTATCCCTTCCATATTTGCCCATGACACTACTTCCTTCCCACTATCTCAGTGGAACATTGAGCCTGAGCATCCTCCTTGCAGACCCTTACTTCTTTATCATGGCCACTATGACTTCCCCAATGGCCTATCCTCCAGAACACCCTTCCTTGATCATGCTGTTGGTGTCTCTGCTCACAGCAGTCCACTGGCGTTGATGACCTCCTTCTTCCCAGATGCTCATGGTCGAATCCTACCATTTGTCAATGCTCAGCTCATACCGCCTCCTCAGCAAGGCCTTCTTTGACCCACTTCCTTTCAGCTCTAGATGAAATATTCTCTTCCTTTTCGAAATCCCCATGGCACCTGCCACCTTCTGTTTTGCAACAAATTTTCCATTATCACTTTTTTCATTGCCCATGCACAGCTGGTATTCAATGAGTATTTGGGGAATATACAGATGCCACTTGTATTTCAAGGTTTTCCTGTTAAGCATTTAGGAGAGTGGGTATGGAGAACAAAAGATGCTGAACATATCACCCCCTCTATAACAGGAGGAAATTCAGGTAAGAGTTTTAGGTATTCAATTCAAAAATTCTGCATTTTTGTGAGTACCCTTCTCACTCATAAAGGACCCAATTCCCAAACACGTGGGCTCTGGAGGCGAGATGCCACCTTCACATCCCAGCTCTTCCAATTCCCATGAGCAAGTCAGTCATCTCCTCTCTGTTGTGAGGTTAAATGTCAATTGCCTAGGATAGTGCCTAGTACAGAGTTGGTGCTCAATAAATGTTAGCTGCTATCATGCTTACTATATTATTATCAAATATAATGTGCTCCCAAGAAATCTGGGGCTTAATGGTAGAAGCAAACCTATAAATAGTAATTAAAGGTCTGGGAGCAGTAGCTCACACCTGTAATCCCAACACTTTGGGAGGTCGAGGTGGGTGGATCACCTGAGGTCGGGAGTTCGAGAACAGCCTGACCAACATGGAGAAACCCCATCACTACTAAAAACACAACATTAGCCAGGTGTGGTGGTGCCTGTCTGTAATCCCAGCTACTCGGGAGGCTGAGGCAGGAGAATCACTTGAACTCGGGAGGCAGAGGTTGCAGTGAGCCGAGATTCAGCCTGGGCAACAAGAGTAAAACTCCCTCTCAAAAAAAAAAATAGTAATTAAAAAATAGTAAATGCTGTAATAGAACTCTGGGGGTCTAGATGAGGGAAAGCCCATCTAGTGGTGATACCCGAGCTAAGCATGAAAGGCTAAGTGGGAAGTCGCCAGACTTGGGGGTGAAGCAGGGACTGTGGAGAGACTTTCCAGGCAGAGGAAGCATCATGTGTGATGGCATGGAGCTCTGAAGAACCATGGCATAGCTGGAGAAGAGCAGAAGCACAGGTGAAGAGCCTGGCATACATGGAGTCGAGGATGGGAGAGAATCCTTTAGAGTATTACAGGTTCATCCATGACCTCTAGCCCTACTGGAACACAAAGGTGATCCTTCAGGAAACAGAGAAGGGAGGACCCTTGAGCATGCCACACACAGGTGTGAGCCATGCAGGAGGAACCACGCTGCGTCAGACGTGCATTTTGGTCGGACCTGTATTCTACTGTCACCTGTGGTTTGAGAGAACATGATGCGCAGGGCCATGGCTACTATCTGCCTGCCTTCTTTGTCCAAATCCTTTAGGATCTGCTTTTATCTTGTGTCAGTATCTTTTGCAGGTAACAAGTTCCATAGATTGTAACTGATGTGAAGCAGTTCCACTTATTTGCCTGAAAATTACCTCATTTAAGCTATCCAGGGACTCCTTGCCCTTATATAATCAAGTAACCCTATGCCAGCCAAGTAACCAATCCTTAAGCCTGGATGGTCCTGAACTCTAGGGAGTCCACTCTGATGGTCTCTAAACCTTGATGGGACCATGACTATACTGATGTCACCTCTAGTCTCAGGACCAACCACCATCTCTCTTTGTCTTTATTCTTAGAGAGGATCCAAAACCTAGTGCCCCACCTGCTGAGCTCATGCTGTCAGGCTGTTTTCTTTTTCTTTTTTGTTTGAGATGGGGTCTCGTCATATTGCTTAGGCTGGTCTCGAACTCCTGACCTCGGGTGATCTACCCACCCAGGGCTCCCAAAATGCTGGGTTTACAGGCATGAGCCACTGTGCCAGGTCTCAGGCTGTTTTCTCAAGTCCAATTTCCTCTCTGCTCCTCTACCACTTTTTTTGGTGCTTTTGCCTTTTCATTTTCTACAGATTTTTGTTTGTATTATTCTCTTCTTTCTTATATCACTTCTCTCCTTCCCACCACTGTCAACTCAGGATTTCTGGGGTCTGTTGCTGGTTCTGCCCAATAATTAACTGTCTAATATGATTATATTATCTGTCCAATTATTAACATTTTTGGTTTCCTTTCTCTGTGCCTCAGTTTCCTTGATAAGAAGCAGCAGTTCTCCACTCATGGGGAAAAGGGTTTCAGTTTTTTTTGAGACAAGAGTCTTGGCTGGGCACAGTGGCTCGTACCTGTAATCTCAGCACTTTGGGAGGCTGAGGTGAGTGGATCACAAGGTCAGGAGTTTGAGACCAGCCTGGCCAATATGGTGAAACCCTGTCTCTACTAAAAATACAAAAATTGCCCAGGTATGGTGGCAGGTGCCTGTAGTCCCAGCTACTTAGGAGGCTCAGGCAGGAGAACTGCTTGAACCTGGGAAGTGGAAGTAGCAGTGAGCTGAGATCGCCCCACTGCACTCCAGCCTAGGCGACAGAGCGAGACTCCATCTCAAAAAACAAAAAGAGTCTCACTCCGGTGCCCAGGCTAGAGTGCAGTAACACAATCTTGGCTTACTGCAACCTTTGCCTCCCAGGTTCAAGTGATTCTTGTGTCTTAGCCACCTGAGCAGCTAGGATTACAGGCATGCATCACCATGCCCGGCTAATTTTTGTATTTTTTTTTTTTTTTGGTAGAGATGGGGTTTCACCATGTTGGCCAGGCTGGTCTTGAACTTCTAGCCTCAAGTGATCCACCCACCTCGGCCTCCCAAAGTGCTGAGATTACAGGTTTGAGCCATTGCACCGGCTGGATTTCAATATTTGTTAGCCATATAAGGAAACTGTCTTTCACCTCCTCCAACAGGGAAAGGGAGACAGAGCAATCTGAGGACTGCTGATACCAGAGAAAGTCCTCCAGGGAACAGAGGCAGATGGAGGGCTGCTTGGTCACAACATAGTCTCGACCATTCTGACACACGGATGACTTGCGTAGCCGCAGAAACTGTTCTTTATAACCCAAAATGCAGCCATCTTCATAATCTCCAGGGTCTGTTGAGTGTGCCAGCCATATGGTATAGTCCTTCTCTTCACCTAAAGGAGAGACAGACTTCAGGAAAGTGCACAGCACAGAACTCACCCACGGGAGGCAGCTGCCAGGCTATAGGAAGAACAAGGAGAGGGAAAGTGGGAATGTCTGACTCAACCTATTGCTTCATTTTGGAATTGCAAACAAAAAGTTACATGAATCTAGAGCCTACTAGCAATTGCATTTCCTCGTGCCAAAAGAGTATTCTTTCCATCTCAACAACCATCTGAGGACTAGGAAAAACCCTATTTGTTTTGAAGAGGGAAGATGGATAGAAAATCTCTGAAGTTCCTTCCAAACCAAGAGGCTGCTGTCTGTGTGTCTTGCACACCTACGTCCTCAGTCAGCAGGAGCTGTCACAGGTAAGCAACCAGATATTCTACACTCAGGGCCAAAGAGCTCTTTGTTTGGGACAAGATACTAATTAGCCAAGAGCACAGGGTCAATTTCACCATATGTTCATCGGCTTAAAGCAGAAGGGAAAGCATCCTCTTCCTAGACTTCTAGCTCCAGTTGACTGGTTCTCAAATGCAGATTATTGATAAACATGGTTTCTGGCTTAGTATGTCGTTTCATCTACTGGAAAATGACTCAAAGCCTGTGACCTAAAGACAGTGGATTAGGCTTTTATCCTTCGGGATATGAAGACCAGCATAGAGCCCAATAAAGAGCAGGTGCTTAACAAATCTTTTAATGACATTAAACTTTAGGGGTAACTGGAGAACTGCCTGCTGAGGGGAGAACTCCTAAGCCAGCTTCTGTATAGCCTACTGAATGGATTTAGATGACAGCGACCCTCAGGCATTAAATCTATTTGAACATCTTATGGAAAAGTAAGGTCCAAACCAAGGGTCTGCTTCTTCAGGAGTCACTGAATGAACATGCTGAGGAAATGAGCCCATGACACAGTCTCAGAAGTTGAATTTGGAACTTAACGTCTGCAAACGTTAGGTCTTTTATTGTATTATGCCAACTCACAACTACAGGTCATCCTTTTTCCAGCGTTTTTCTTTATCCCACTTATTTCTTAGTATAAGGCCAGCACCTTTGTTTGGCACTGAGGTCAGGGTTTGCTTGTGACGTTTTGGGAACACTGTGCAGTGAACATTGTCAATCTTTCTCTGAAGCTATTTTCTGGGTCTTTAATATTGCTTAATGTTAAAATGATAATATTTTGGATATATTGTTTATGTTATTAATATCATCTTCCTTTTTACTTTTATAACGTAGCTGACAGAATAATTTCAATGACATATGTGGCCCTCATATTTCTCCTGGACAGTGCCAGCACCAAGGAGGAGGCTGTTTTTCTGATGCCATTCCATTAATTAACCACTCACACAAAACATCTGTCAATCCTCTTTCGTATGCATATGTATCTGCTGATTTCAGCCAAAAGAAATTAAACCATATTGATTATTTATGAAAATGGGCTTACAAGTTTCTGGAAGAAAAGGTCAAAGGAAACACTCACAGTTCCTTTCAAGGATATCTTTAAAATCAATGGTGTAGGAGACCCATTGGCTGGTCAGGAAAGATTCTGTGAAGCCCCAAATGCTGATATTCATGGACCTAGCTCCAGGTTCTGAAGCTAGGCCAGTGAAATAGATGGGGTCCCTGGTGAACGTGTAGGTTTGCCAGCACTGACCTTCGTCTGTGGAGAACCTGAAACCACAATTAGAGAAAGATCATGACAGAGGATCAGTGTGTACTGGGAATTCAGGAAACCACTCTGGCTGTTTGATCCTAAACCAGACAAAACTCCTTATATTTAGGTGATGGCTTATTGGCTCACAACTATTTTAACCTTTTTTTTTTTTTTGAGATGGAGTCTGCTCTGTCACTAGGCTGGAGTGTAGTGGCCGCAATCTCAGCTCACTGCAACCTCCACCTCCTGAGTTCAAGCAATTCTTGTGCCTCAGCCTCCTGAGTAGCTGGGATTACAGCCACATGCCACCATACCCAGCTAATTTTTATATTTTTAGTAGAGACGGGGTTTCACCATGTTGGCCAGGATGGTCTTGATCTCCTCACCTCGTGATCCACCTGCCAATGGTATTACAGGCGTGAGCCACTGCACCTTGCCAACTATTTTAACTTTTAGTGTCTGTGGTTAACAGGCTAGGGAAAAGAGATTAATTCAGAGTATGAAAGTAAATACATTTACAGAAATTATTTCAAAGGAAAGAGAGGAGAGTGACCCAGGTGAGAACTGGGTTTTAAATTAATAAATTCAAGGCTGGACATGGTGCATGGCCTTGAAATAAATAATAATTAATTATTCCAATTAATATTGAAATAATATTAGAGACAAGGTCTTGCTATGTTGCCCAGGCTGGTCTTGAACTCCTGGGCTCAGGTGATCCTCCTGCTTTGGCCTCCCAAAGTGATAGAATTACAGGCACTGCACCCAACCCAGAAAGAATGTTTTTAAGAAGTGACAAATTTGTTAGCTAGAGGCAGTCAGAGGAAAAAGCAATGCCATTTAATCTGTGCTGCCAATTAAAAGCAATCCTTTCTAGAATCTTACCTACAGCTCTGTCGAATGCAAAAATTTGAATCATGGTCTGTAACATCCCCCCAGTAAACTGAAGAACATTCCCCTAGTTGCCCTCTATGCAGACAGTGTGTGTGAGATGAGCTCATGCATACTTAATCACATTGATAGGACGGCTGCTGTGCTCAATGGCCACAATGATGCCTCCAGAATCCAGGATGGTGTAATAGTGGGGTCCTTCCAGCATCTTTGTCCAGGAGTAACCCCCATCATCTGAGATGTACACATCTGGAACCATCACTGAGATGGCATCCCCCACGCTACCTGCAACATAATCCGCCATCTCATCAGCACAAACAGGCTATGAAACAGAGAGGATTTACTCATGAGAGAATAATTTTGAATGAATTTATTCTGATTATTACCCATCAAGCCTCTTTTAGTACGAAAGAAGGCCCCCCAAAACTTGGGAGAAATTGTGTTGCTCTTTCTGATGGGAGCTGATGAAAAACCCAAAGTATTGTTATAACGTAAGAAATTCTACCAAAGGAATGTAAAAACATCCACAATGTTTCTTCTCAGAGGGTTCAGAGCCTGTGGCTAAGTTTCAGTGTGCTCAGCCACTGTTTCAGTTGGACGTGGTGAGTGGGAGCTCCTTACCATGAGCAATGACAATGCCTACG
Organism: Pithecia hirsuta; assembly: GCA_963573645.1. Classification (NCBI taxonomy): domain Eukaryota; kingdom Metazoa; phylum Chordata; class Mammalia; order Primates; family Pitheciidae; genus Pithecia; species Pithecia hirsuta. The sequence continues at coordinate 7,452 of CAUYLZ010013915.1, read as the reverse complement.
GCATTCGGCTCTGAGAGTGGGGCCATTGGAACATTCAGTTTCTGGGAGATGCTGTATGAAGCATGAATATGAAGGCTGCACTGTGAAGAAACAAAAGCTTAGATTAAAACCAAAGAGACAATGTCTTTAATCATCTCACAGAGCCCTTCCAATAAAACTTTAAGTTAACCCAGACCTAGGTAAACGTACCATCTTAAGTATTTATTTAATATTTAGGTATATAGTTCAGTAGTGTTAAATATATTCACATTGTTGTGCAAAAAAATCTCTAAAACTTTTTTATCTTACAAAATTCAACCACCAATTAAGCAATAGTTCCCCACTTCTTCCTCCTGCCAGCTCCTGGAAACTACCACTTTACTTTGTGTTTCTATGAATTTAGCTACTCTAGGTACCTCATATAAGTAGAATAATACAATATTTATCATTTTGTGTCTGGCTTATTGTACTTAGCATAATGTGCTCAAGGCTCATCCATGATGTATTAATAGCTATGTCAGAATTTCTTCCTTTTAAAGGCTAAATATTATTTATTTGTGTATGTGTGTATCTGTATCCACATACACCCCACACATTTTATTTACTCATTTATCTGTCAATAGCCACAAGCTGCTCCTAACTTTTGGCTATTGTGAATAATGCTGCTGTGTACATGAGTGTATAAATATCTTTTTGAGACCCTGCTTTCAATTCTTTTGGGTATATACCCAGAAGTGGAATTGCTGGGTATGATAATTCTATTTTTAATTTTTTTAGGAACTACTATACTGTTTTCTGTAGCAGCTGCACCATTTTACATTTTCACCAACAGTGCACCAGGGCTCCAATTTCTCCATATCCTTGCCAACTTTTTAAAATAGCAGCCACCCTAATCTGTGTGAGGAGACACCTCATTGTGGTTTTGACTTGCATTTTACTAATGATTAGTGATGCTGAGACTCTTTTTATACACTTGTTAGTCACTTCTGTATCTTTTTTGGAGAAATGTCTAAGTTCTTTGCCTATTTTTCATTCAGGCTATTTATTTGTTGTTCAGTCGTAGCTCAGTGGCATACTCTTGATTCTGAAATGTACTAGAATATTTGGAAGCAAATATACAATTATTTCCTCACATGTAACCTGTCTCAGTTTATTTTTGCATTACATCAAAGCCTCTGACAAATGTTTAAAGGATGACTCTACACAAATAAACCTGATATACCTCAGACATTGTACGAGATGTAGTGGTGGTTCGAAATAAGATCCAGTCTTGTCTTTAAGAAACTGGTGTCTTAGGCTCCAGGCCCACTCTCACAGACCCAGGCTCCAGGCCTGCCCCCAGGGTGCCAGGCCCCAGGGCTCAGCCAAGTGTACCCCTGCATCAGGCCAGCCCCTGCAGGCTCAGGGTACGGCCCACCCCTGCACCAGGTTGGCTCCTGTATATCTACTGGGCTCCAGGTGTTCCACCTAAAGATCCACTTAAAAGGTCCACCCTAGTAGATCCTACTGCCAGGCCTACCTCAGAGGACCCAGCCTCCAAGCTACCCCCAGAGACCAAGGCACCAGGCCCACCTACCTGCAGAACCTGTCAGCTGCCCCCCAAGAATCTCTGGATGAGCTACCTGGTAAGGGCTTCCCCTATTGAAGCCATCTGTAAAGGACTATGTGCATAAGGGGGCATACAAGCTCCAAGTAGAGATCAAAAAATGGTAGCTACCACACAAATGGTAGCCAAAAGAGAGCAGTGGCTATATTTACATCAGACAAAATAGACTTTAAGTCAAAAACTACCATAAGAGATAAAGAAAGTTACTACACAATGATAAAGGTGTCAATTCATTAAGAGCATCTAACAATGGTAAATATAAATGCACTCAACATTACAGCACCTACATGTATAAATCAAACATTAACAGAACTGAAGGAAGAGGTAGACAACAATGCAATAATAGTAAGGGACTTCAATACTGTACTTTCAACAATGGATAGATCGTCCAGACGGAAAACAAATGAGGAAAGAGCAAACTTGAACACCACCATACAAATGGACCTAACAGACATACACAGAACATTCGATCCAACGGCAGCAGAACATACATTCTTGTCAAGTGCACAGAGAATATTCTCCAGGATAGTTCATATGTTAGGCCACAAAACAAGCCTTAACAAATAGAAGACTGAAATCACCTCAAGTATCTTTTCAACTATAACATTATGAAACTAGAAATCAAAAACAGGAGGAAAATTCACATGAATATGGATATCGAACAACATATTCTTGAACAACCAATGGGTCAAAGAAAAGGGAAATCCAAAAAATATCTTGAGACAAATGAAAAGGGAAACACAACATACCAAAACGTAAGGGATGCAGCAAAAGCAGTTCTAAGAAGAAAGTTTATGGTGATGAATTAAGAAAAAAGAAAAATCTCAAAAATCCTAACTTTATACCCCAAGGAACTAGAAAAAGATGAACAAACTAAGCCCAAAGTTAGCAGAAGGCAGGAAATAACAGAGCAGAAATAAGGGAAATAGAAGTTAGAAAAATAATAGAAAAGATCAATGAAACTTAATTTTTTTTTTTTTTTGACAAGATAAAAAAGTGACAAACTTTTAATTAGAATAAGAAAAAAGAGAAGACTCAACTGAAATTAGAAATGTAAGAGGAGACATTACAACTGATACTACAGAAAAACAAAAGACCATAAAAGTCTACTATGAACAATTATACATCAACAAATTGGATAATCTAGAAAAAAATGAATGAATTTCTAGACACATACAGCTACCAAGACTGTATCATGAAGAAGAAACAGAAGATCTGAACATATTATTAAGAGTAAGGAGGCTCAATCGGTAATCAAAAATCTCCCAACAAGAAAAGCTTAGGACCTGATGGATTCAATGGTAAATTCTAGCAAACATTCTTCAAAGAAGAATTAATACCAATCCTTCTCAAACTCTTCTAAAAATTGAAGAGAATGGAAGACTTCCAAACTAATTTTATAAGGCTGGTATTACACTGCTATCCAAACCAGACAAAGACAGTAGAAGAAAACAAAGTTACAGGTCAATATCTCAATCAGGAACAAGACAAAGATGCCCACTCTCACCACTTCTGTTCATTATAGCAATGGAAGTCCTAGCCAGAGCAATTAGGCAAGAAAAATAAGTAAAAGACATACAAACCAGAAAGGAAGAAGTAAAATTGTCTGTCTGTAGGTGACATAAACTTATATAAAAAAATCCTTAATCTTTAAAGACTCCACCAAAAATCTGTTAAAACTAATAAACAAATTCAAAAAGTTAGATTATAAAATCAACATATAAAAATACAATACACACTAAAAACAAACTATCCAAAAAAGAAATCAAGAAAATTCCATCTACAACAGCACAAGAAAAAAACTTAAAAAAAAAACAACTTAGGAATAAATTTAACCAAGGAGGTGAAAGATTTGTATACTAAAAACTACAAAACATTGATGAAAGAAACTGAAGATGACCAAAAAAAAAAAAAAAAAAAAAAAGGAAATATGTCCTATGTCCCTGGATTGGAATAATTATAATTAATATTGTTAAAATGTCCATACTACCCAAAGTGATCTACAGATTCATTGCAATGCCTACTATTTTGACTGTCTTTTTTACTATTATATGGTTATAAATAACCTTCTTTCTGTGACAGAACAATCCAAATACATATTAATTAATTAATTAATTAATTAATTCATCAGATGTTTACTGAGTACCTACTATATTTCAGGCATTGTTTTAGGTACTTGAAGTACATCAAGAACAAAACAACCAGGTGTGGTGGCTCACATCTAATCCCAGCGGGGAGGCTGAGGTGGGAGGATCATTTGAGGCCAGGAGTTCGAGACCAGCTTGGGCAACATGGCAAAAACCCACCTCTACCAAAAAATACCAAAATTAGGTGTGGTGGTACATGCCTGCAGTCCTAGCTACTCCGGAGGGTGAGGTGGGAGGACTGCGTGAGCCCAGGGAATTTGAGGCTGCAGTAAGCTATGATGCCGCTGGACTCCAGCCTGGGTGACAGAGTAAGACCCTGCCTCTTAAAAAAAATTCTAATGGTATTTTTCACAGAAATAGAAAAAACAATCCTAAATCTTATATGGAACCAAAAAAGACCCTCAATAACCAAAGCAATCGTGAGCAAAAAGAACAAAGCTGGAGATATCATGCTACCTAATTTCAAAATATACTACAGAACGATAGTAACCAAAACAGCATGGTACTGGCATTAAAAACACATATAGACCAATGGAACAGAATAGAGAGCACAGAAATAAATCTATGCATTTATTGTCAACTTATCTTTGACAAAGGTGCCAAGAACATACAATGTGAAAAAGACAGGCTCTTAAATAAATGGTGCTGGGAAAACTGAATATCTCTATGTAGAAGAATGAATTTCAACCCTTATTTCATGTCATACGCAAAAATCAACTCAAAATGGATTAGAGACATAAATGTAACACTTGAAACTGAAAAACCACCAGAAGGAAACATAGGGAAAAAACCTTCTTGACATTAATCTGGGCAATGGCTTTTTGGATATGACCCTAAAAGCACAGGCATCAAAAAACAAAAAAACAGACAAATAAGATTGCATCAAACTAAAAAGCTTCTGCAAAGCAAAGGAAACCACTAAAAGAGAGGAGAGAGACAATATATGGAATGGGAGAAAATATCGGCAAACCAAACATTTTATAAGGGGTTAATATCCAAACAAATCAATAGCAAGAAAACAAATAATCCAACTAAAAAATGGGCAAAGGACCTGCATAGCCGTTTCTCAAAGACATATAAATATAGCCAACAGGTATATGAAAAAATGCCCAACGTCACTAATATGAGGGAAATACAAATAAAAATCGCAATGAGATATCATCTCACCCGAGTTAGAATGGCTATTATCAGAGAGATAAAAGATAAGTATTGGCAAGGACATGGAAAAAAGGGAACCCTGTACGCTGTTGGTGGGAATGTAACCTGGTATAGCTACTATACTATGCAATACAGTAAGTAATCCCAGCACTTTGGGAGGTGGAGGCAGGCAGATCATGAGGTCAGGAGTTTTGAGACCAGCCCGGTCAACATGGTGAAACTCCCATCTCTACTAAAGACACAAAAAATTAGCTGGGTGTGGTGATGCACACTTTTAATCCCAGCTACTCGGGAGGCTGAGGCAGGAGAATCACTTGAACCCAGGAGGCAGAGGTTTCAGTGAGCTGAGATCACTAAACTGCACTCCAGCCAGCCTGGGCGAAAGGGTGAGATTCCATCTCAAAAAAAAAAAAAAACAGGAAAGAAAAGAAAAGGAAGGACAGAACTATCAGCAATCCCATTTCTGGGTATATATTCAAGAAAAATAAAATTAGTATGTCCAAAAGATACCTGTGCTCCCATGTCCACTGCAGAATTATTCATAGTAGCCAAGATACAGAATCAACCTAAGTGTCCATTGATGGATGAATGGATAAAGAAAACAGAATATTATTCAGCCTTAAAAAAGAAGGAAATCCTGCCGGGCATGGTGGCTCATGCCTGTAATCCCAGCACTTTGGGAGGCCGAGGCGGGCGGATCACCTGAGGTCAGGAGTTTGAGACCAGCCTGACCAACATGGTGAAACCTTGTCTCTACTAAAAATACAAAAATTAGCCGGGCGTGGTGGCACATGCCTGTAATCCCAACTACTCAGGATGCTGAGGCAGGAGAATCGCTTGAACTGGGGAGGTGGAGGTTGCAGTGAGCCAAAATCGCTCCACTGTACTCCAGCCTCAGTGGCAGAGTGAGGCTCTGTCTCAAAAAAAAAAAAAAAAAGGAAATCCTGTCATCTGTAAAATCACGGTGAACCTGAGAGGCATTATGTTATGTTGAGTAGAATGAGCCCAGCACAGAAAGACAGAGACTGCATGATCTCACTTACAAGTGGAATGTAAAAATGTCAAATTCACAGAAGCAAGGAGAATAGTGGCTTCCAGGAGCTTGGGGTAGGGGGAGATGAAGGCCAAAGGGTACATAGTTTCAGTTATGCAGGATGAATAAGCTTTAGAGAGAAAATATACATTGTGACTATAGTTTAGAATACTGTACTGTTACTTGAAATTTGCCAGGAGATTAGATCTGAAATGTTCTCACCACACACACACACACCCAAGATAATTGCGAGGTGACGCATATGTTAATTAGCTTGACTGTGGTAATTATTTCGCAATGTATACATATATCAACACATCACAGTGTACACTGTAAATATATGTAGAATTTTTATTTGTCAATTATGTCACCATAAAGCTGGGGAAAAAAGAAATACATGTCAGAAACAAGTTGAGGTATGCAGCCAAATGAAAGTTAGTGCTCTAAAAGAGGTTCAAAATGGCTAAAATGGTAGATATTATGCATATTTTACTACAATTTTTTAAAAAAGAAGAGGTTCAAATAAACTATTAATGAAATGAAGAGGAATGATTAGTTCTAACTGGATGGTCACTGAGGATGGTTAGGATTTCCATGAATCCTAGTCCACTGGGGTTGGGAAAGACAGGCACAACTTCCCCCAAGAAGAGTGTGGGTGTTCAGGGAAAGGCAGTGGGTTACAAGGGGTGTATCAGGGATAAGGTGGGCAATGACAATGAAAAAGCGACAGAGAGCCCACCAGGAGAGAACCTTCACTCACCAGGTCAGGGACAGGGGCCATTCACAGGCCAAGGGAGCCACATCGAGCGCTGGGCAGGGAGAGGCATGGGGAGCCTACAGGCAGCAAGGCAAACACAGAGGCCACTGAAGCTGCCCAGGCTTAAGATCAGGAGGGCGGCAGCCAGGCAGGGCCAAGGTGGAGATGGGAAACAGGGCTCAGAGGGTTGCGTAGACGCAACAGTGCTTGAGAGTGTAAAGGAGGAGAGTGTGTTGGGGTGGTGTAGGGAGGCACACTTTCTCTCACCATCTGAGGCTCTTAAAACAAAACAGAAAACTCTTGCCTAGAAGAGCAAAGTGTATGTCAGTGACGGGGATCCTGAAGAGAGCTCGGGAACTACCGGTACTTCAGTTTCTGAAGGAAACTCCAGCTGTCCCTGCAAGCTCCTCTCACATTCTGTGACAGCCAGATAAAAAGCTTGCTTTCCTCCCTTTTTTCCTTGCCTGCCAAGGCCTGCCACTTCTGGCTTTGGCTCTCCTGGAGTGACACCTCTGCAGTTCCGGTTCCCAATCTCTCTGCAAGGAGGCCTCCAGTGGCCATGGGAGCCTAGGCAGAGGGAAAGGAAGAGTGGATCCTCTTCCTTTTGCTTCCAATGAGCAAGGCTGTGCACTGCTTATGAAAGGCGGAGCTGTGGCTTCTTGCAGAATTTCTTTTTTTTTTTTTTTTTTTTTTTTTTTTGAGACAGAGTCTCGCTCTACTGCCAGGCTGGAGTGCAGTGGCGCGATCCCGGCTCACTGCAACTTCGTTTTCT
>CAUYLZ010013914.1:0-20295 GCA_963573645.1 Pithecia hirsuta | reverse complement strand
CCACACAAACATGCACTGGGGAAACACATAAAATCAAAACGTCAGAATTCATTCAGATCACAGCACATTTTACCTACTCTGATCTGATATTTCCAGCTTTTATTATCTGTGGTCTCTCTCTCTTTCTCCCTCCCTCTCTCCTCACTTCCTCTCTCTCTCTTTTTCCATCACCTCATAAATCAGACACTCCCTTGGCCATCCATAGGCCTAAGTGGTCAAGCTTGCTTTATAACCAATCCTCTGCCAAGGGATGGGATTGGAGAGTTTCTGAAACAGAAAGACAAAAGAATTTCCATGTTGGAACCAAAACAGTACCATCATAGGCTACCTGTCATTACTTACAATTCAAGACAAAAATTTCCATCATGGTATTTCTGATTTCAGAAATATTGATATTCATTGTCTTCCATGAAATAAAAATGCATTTCACCTCTCAATGTGTATAGTGGTTAGCTAATTATAGAACTTTAGGGGACAGGTGGTGATAGTGACAGGAGGCGGACAAATCCTAAGCAGACGGGGAGGGTCCCCAGTAAAACCTCACCTTCAATCCCAAAACAGGCTGAAGGCTGAAAGCCTGGACTTCTGGTTCTAGATGAAACCTGCAAACTGTAGTGAGAACATCTGTTCCTGTTCGTCTACCCTTTCCTGAATGGTTCTTTCTGAATAATGCTTTGTAAGTGATCGAATGTTATCTTTTCTAATGCTGCCTATGGCTTGCCCCTCCTCTTTCTATGAAAATAAAAATCCCACTCTCAGCCACACTGGGAGAGAAACCACTCGACTTCAGGTAGTTGCCCACCTGTGTATCCTATCTCTGCTGAGAGGTGTTTTGCTCAATAAAATTCTTTTCCTCCTTCCTCACTCTTCCATTTTCAGCATATCCTCATTCTTCTTGGACACAGGACAAGAGCTTCTTACCCACCAAATGTGAGTACAGGGAAGGCTGTAATATCATGGCCCTCTGCCCTCTGCCAGTGGAGAGCAGCCACCCCATGCAATGAAAGCAGAGGCAGGGATGAGCCAGCTTTGAAGCTATAGGCACCAGAGCAGGGCAAAGGGCTGACAGAGCTGTTAACATGCTGCTGTCTGTTGGGGTGTAGATGGGGGGACTAAAAGAGCTAATTACCATGCTGTAACATGCCCTCTGGGGCTGTGGGGTTATCGGCACCCCTGCCTTGACATTGCCATGTTTCCCTACTCTGGATGCTGGGGTGTACCACAAGAATGACTTGTGATATGCCTGGTCCAGCTGCAAGCACAGCACGGAGCCTGCTTCTGTGCCAGCACTTGTAGTGGCCAGCTGGGCCACACAGTTGTTCCCTGACACACCACCTTCCACCAGGGGCTGAGTGTGCAGTTGTGGTGGCTGCGAGATCCATGCCAGAGTGCCACTGGTCACAGCCTGGCAGGCTGAGTGGACAGGGCATCTCCTGCGGCAAACCTGGGCCAAAGCAAGGCCTGGGCAAGGGCATCACCAGCTGGGGGTCACCAGCTGACAAATGACCAAGAAAAATCCTGCATCAAAGGTTCAATAGTGTGCTTTTGGTCACAAGGAACAAATAGCCACATACAAAAAATGAGTTTATAAATAGTATGGGCTAATTTTTCCAACATAATAAAGAGTCTGTAGATATGCAAATCAGGGTGGGTTAAGCAACTTAGAGATACTAGTTATCAGGACTCTGTGTCAGTGCCTTTTGTTCTTCAAATCATGGACCCAAAGTGGCTGCAGGTGTGCAACTATTATCCTCATAGAACAATATCCAAAAGTAGAAAAGAAGTGGCAGCAATTTATTCTCTACTAATGCTTTCATTCAAGGAAAAATAAATATCTCCTAGAAGTCAGTATAAACTGCTTTTCTATCTTAGTGACCAGCACTCTATCTCCTGCCTATGTCCTAGCTACAGAAAAGATTGGGAAAGTATCTAGTATTTTTAGCCCTGATAGTGGTAGGTGGGATCTTCTGGCAAGAAAAAAATGAGGCTGGTCTTCAAGTATCCAAGAGTATCTGCCACAGGAAGAGGTAGAGGGTGTGCTTTCCTTCTTGTATGGACCATTGACTGTTTAGAGGACTACACACTATGCGTTTTACTTTTACCTGACATTAAATCCATTCTTGTTTTGGTTCCATTAAGTTAAGAAAAATGTTACTGATTTTAAAAGTTTAAAAGGTTCATTTCACTTATTCATTTTTTAAAAAATATTATGAACCTTGAATATTGTTGTTTCAAATGAGTTTTTGGTTTGTTCTCAACCTCCTTGGAGCATAAATAGGGTAGGACGGAAAAGTTAGAACAAAATACTTCTAAGGTTAAAAAAAAAAAAACCCACGAAATGTCTGAAATGTAGGAAGTGGGCAATATGTGATCATCAAGAGGTCTTTGTGTCATCAGATGGCCTGTTGAATCCCACTGAAATTGTATGAAAGCTTTCTATATCTTTATGTATGCATTTTTGTTGTTGTTGTTCTGTAAAGTAAGTCCAAAGTTTTGGCAGATTTTGAAAGTATATATCCCTAAAAATTTAGAATCATCCGTAAGAATGATTGGTTCTAATAATTCAAGGTATTTGTATAAACTGTTTTAGGACAAATTCCTCATCTACATTTTAGAGAGAGCATTGCTGCAATAATCTCATTCTGTTTAGATTCATAGTTTCACAAATGCATTTCTGAAGTTAACTCCCATAATATTTGTTTCTTATCCATATTATTGAACAACAGAGAAATTACTGATCTTCTTCCTGCCTGAATCCAGAAAAAAACAATTGACAGTTAAAACCAGAGGGTGTTTCCATAGTAAAATGTAGATGGGAAACTCACTTTTAATTTTCTTTGTACCTTTTCTTTCAGCTGTTCAATAAGAAATTATTGAGTTCTTGCAGTGTGCCATGGTTTTATTTCAATCGTTTCATGAAACTGCAGGCAAACATAAAGCTCTGGTGAGATTTGTCCAAGGTCATACAACTAACAAGTTGTGGAGATTCAAAGCAGGACACAGACACCAAGTCCACGATTCTTTTTATACTGTCACAACCAGCTTTTTTTTTTTTTCAAAGAGTGTTTAGAGCATAATTGGTATGCCCAAACAAGAAGAAAAATCTTTCTGACAATACTGCATGTGTAGTTGGTATAAACAGGTGGTAATTCACTGAATTCAAGGTAAATCTTCAAAAATACTTTCAAAAATGTCACTTCAGTGACAACATTGCACTTCACTTGACTACATTAAAACTCTTCACATTATGCATATTTGGTACAATGGGATACACATATGCTCACATAACCAGAATCACAAATCAAAGAGAATTTAGCCTATTTTTCTGAATTTATATGTATAATTTTAATAGAATATAGTATAAAATAACTAGAAAATAATAAAATATTAAAATGATCTTTCAATCTCTAAGAAAAAAATTAGTAGCCAATTCTAGTTATATTTCTATTTTGTTCACTGTGAGTTATAAATTTAATTAAATGTAATTGTTTCCCTCAATTTTGCGCTATGGATAAATCTTAATTTAAATGTTAATTGCCAGTAACATCAAAGAAAGACCTTGATAAGAACATTTTTTTCTGCTTTAATTTTATAAAATTCAGGATATTTGTTTTATTTTAAAGTATGATGTAAGATAATGATTATGAAAAGGTGAAGATGAATATAAATTTCTACAATAGTCTTCAAACAATTTTGCATAGTGATTTTCAGAAGAGTCAAATGTACTGTTTTCATGTTAGTTTCAACAAATGGAGCTTGAAATTCACAGACAGTTGCAGTCAAGCTGCAAAACTCTTCTTCATTCAAAAGAGGAAATGATTACCTACTGGTCTTTTCATTAGTTATCAGCAAGTTGCTACAATTAGATTAGGGATGGATGAAGACCTTATTTTCCATTTCATTCTGTGTTAACATTATCTATGCAGTGCATATTGTATAGTTAATAGAAATTTAAAGAAAAAAGGTTAAACAGATTTATAATTTTGATGGACTCAGTAAGAAACAGTGCTACAGTTGCCTGATCAGACTGAAAATCAATTTGTAAGTATCAAAATGTGAACTGCATTTAGTTCCAAGGAAAACTATTGCTAGGTCATCTTTTGGGGAGATGCTGGACTACTGCCTTCATTAGGTGCATCTAGGATGCCTACGAAGAAAGGCTGCTCTTAGAATGTGAGCAATTCTAAGAATCTCACATTGAACCAAGTGGTTCTTTCAGCATTAGCAAAGATAGCTCACTGACTTACTTACTGTGCCAAAGAGACCAAGGTTCAAGTACTTAGTAAAGGCTAGTGATCCTTATTAATTTTAATTATTATAATAGGAATTGTATGTGGTACACTGATTGCATTAATGATACCTTCAGCCGTTCCAGTAATCATGCTTTTGTCATATGACATTATACTTTCTCCCACCAACCGGTAGACTCTGTTTCCCTGACCCTAGATTTTGAATTGTTCATGTGACTAGCACTGATCAAGGCATCTTGGCTTAAAAAACAGTACTCAAATATTTCCGCTTGTACTCTTGCACCATTACCACTGCCATGAGAACATGACCAGGATGGCCTGATGAAATATGAAAAATGCATGGGTCAGTGGCCCCTGTTGCTCCAGCCAACAGCTGGCCAAATGCCAGACATGTGTGTGACTCCAGCAGAGACCAGAACTGCCCAGCCAAGTTCAACCTTAATCACTAGTCTGCAAGCTTGTGAGCTAAATAAATCTTATTGTTTTAAGTCATTATGTTTTAGGATGGTTGATTACGCAGCACTGTGTGGCAGTAGGAAACATATGCTTTGATAGACACTATCTCATACTAGGAGATAATAATGGGAGATAATTAGAATCATACCATTAGTGCCTTCTTGGCTGGAGGGCAGAGGGTAAAGAAAGACAAAAAATAGGAATTATTTTTTCTTTTACATAGCAAAAGTACCAGCATTTATCCTCCTCAATTGAGGACAGAATGAGAATGGCCCTAATAGACCTTATACAGAAAAGCAAAGCTGCTACACTACAAGCTGTCAATGTTAAGGCTGGATGAACCAAGGCAGAGTTAGTGTTGACATAAAAGCTAGGAGTTGAGAAGGGAAGTAAAAGAGATAGATACTACTACCTCTGACACTCACAATAATCCTGCAGGCAGGTTGGATTACTTTGTAGTAAATGAGAAAATGAGGCCAGACATATGGTTGGTCAGTACAACTGCGAGATTTAGCAAACAAAAATACAGGATGCTCAGTTAAATTTGAATTTTAGAAAAACAAAAAATAACAGTTTATTAAAATTACATCCCATACAGTGGGCATGCTGTGTATTTTCCAGGAATTTGACTTCTGGGGAGAGGATTTGGGGAATAGAGAACTGATTCAGTTTTAAAATTACACTTTTTCTGTCTCTTTCTGATATTTGTTGTCTTGTTAGTAGCATAAAGAATAATGTACAAAAGTACCTTTTTTGCCATGTTATACAGAATAAGTGATGAACCATTACTTATGAAGGTAGAGTTCCATATAGACTGCAGATCTAGTAAAAAAAACCTAAGTTTTCCAGACCCTCTTCCATCTATGACACTTGTAAATTCACCCATAAACACCACGACAAACCAGACACTGGGGTACTCCCTCTTTCTTTATTTTCATGCTACTCACTAGTAGCTGATTTGGCTTTATACATAGTCCATTCCCAAATGCTTTACGTATATAACTTTTTTCAAAGTTATGTTGTTTTTGTTTTTATAATTATAAAATAATATACGATCCTTGCAAAATAAATCAGAAAATAATGGAAGAACATTAAGTCGAAAACAGAAAACAACACAAATATCTGCCTCTGAAATAACAACTCTTAACATTCAGGTAAGAATCCTTCAACGTTCTTTATGTATACAGACAAATATATATGTTGTTTTTCCTCACACAGAAATAGAATTGTTATAACCTGTTAGCCTGACTTAATATGTTGTGGATTTTTTCGATGTCAATAAATATACATTTGCAACCTTGTTTTTAATGACTACAGTCAGTGAGTCAACAATATTTAATGAGTTCTTACTAAATGCAAGACATGCTATATTTCATTGCATGTATACCTCATGATAGATTTAACCAATTCCCTATAGTCAGGCATTTTATGTTCTTTATAATTATTCACTATTATAATCAAGGCTATAATGGATATCCTTGTAAGCCTACAACTCAACTGATAGAAGTAGATGGGTTCAGACACACTAGAGAGGAGTAAATATTTTTGGAAATGTTTTGATTGTACCAGGGCAGGTTGCATGCAGATTTTCAATTTTTATGGATATTATTTGACATTCAATCAGTAGACTATGAAAAAAACTAGTCAATCAGTGAATCAGCCAACTCTCTCTTTTTTTTTTTTTATTATTCCTGATACCTTTTCTTTTTGCCTCTGGTATACTTACAGGTACAATTATACTTCTATGAGAAAGCAAGCAAGACTATGTGGAAACGCATCGATAAATACATTCTTAGAGGCTTGTATCCATGCCAGCATTCAGGCATATACATTCTTTCATTCATGAAATATTTACTGATTGTCAAAAATGTACCAAGCCCTATTCTGGGTATAGCACATAAAAGGACTGAATAGCTCCTTCCAAATGTTTTACAGTGTGACCAGAGGCACTTTGCTTACCACTTCCAAAGATATGTTCTTCAGCTATTAGAGTATATGGAGACTGCCCAATTCCTTATATTTTCTCTAATAATAAGTATATTATTTGCCATTTTAATACAATAATATTATAAAATGCTAATGTGACTAGTTGTAGGTTAAATTAAAAAGTTGAAATAACACATGAAGTCATAAAAATAATACGTGAGTCACTTAGATATTTAAATTGATTGAAAATATATTAAGGTGCCTTTATTTCTAATATTTTCATGTATTGCCAAAGCCTTTTTTTCTATTTTAGACATGTGTCTGTTAAAGCAAATCCAAGTGAATTACAAACATGTTTCAAAGTCTATTCTGGAGGTGTTATTACTAAAAGAGACGTAGTTCTAAATAATATCAATTCAAATTTTTTTGAGGCCAAATAACATCTTTAGTAGGAAAAACAAGGAGTACTAAATACACATTCTAGCATGAACAAAAAATTATTTAAAAGTGTAGGTTAGTCACAAAATTGGTTCAAGCTGGATTAATCAGCTTTCGATACAAAAATATTGTGTAACAAACAACAGAAATTCAATGGCTTTGACAACACTTTGTTAATTCTCACTCATTACTGTTCTGTGTGTGTGTTAGCTACAGCTCAGCTTCAGTGTGACTCTGTTTAGTGGGGCTCATCACTGGACTACAGGCTGCTGGTTGGATTCAGGTTTCCTGCATGTGTCTCTCATTTTGAGACTCAGGCTGAAGGAAAGACTGAGTATCAGTCTGGGACATGATCTTCTCATGGCAGGTGTCAGAGGTTCCAGAGGACTTACAGAAATGAGCCAAGCATCTTAAGGTTTTAACTAAGAACTGACACACTATCACTTTTATCCACTTTCCGTTGGCTAAAATAAGTCACATGCACAAGCACAATGTCAGTGGGTTGGGGAAATATAGAGAAGTGAGGTAAGTGAATAGTTAGTGAATGTAACATCATCACTCACACTCATTATCAGCTAGAAAATTTTAAACTACTATCAAAGATGAGCCAGTTAATGAGATGTGCTGCAAATTAATACAAACATCAAACAATAAAGTATTGCTTCAAACAGGCTAAAGATAAATTGTTGAAGGTTGTTATTACAAATCCTAGATGGCAAGATTTTGATTTCTATCAGGACTTAAATCTTTTAAACTTCTTTTTTCCTTTTTAAATAACTGAGCAAATCTTCTTGTATAAACCACTCGTATATGTCATCTTCTATGATTTTCCTTTTCTATTCTGTGAAAGGGGAGAGAAAACCTAAACTACCGTGAATGCATAGTCCATCTAGATTCTTATTGTTTCCCTTTCTCTTACAGTTTATCTCACTTATATCTAATTCAATATCAATCATTTTTTCCTAACTTATATTTAGTAAAACTTTCTAAGTACTCACCTTAGCTTTCATGGAAATAACACTTTTTTTCTCTAGCAGCATATAATTAAATATGCAATTATAATGACAAGTATTGCTATTATAAAATGGTTTGAGGACAAACATATAGCACGTGTAGGGCTTAACTGGTAAGAGCAGAAATGTACCGCTACTTGCCATAGTACTCAGTTGTCCTTCCTATTAACAAATCATTGTGTTTTAGGATGGGAATGGAGGGCTAATGGCTTAGTTTTCATGTTTTTGATTACTAAAAGAGTCAAAATTTTTTTTAACGTTTATTTTAAGTTCAGAGGTACATGTGCAGGTTTGTTATAGAAGTAAACTTCCATCATGGTGAGTTAAACATTTTTAATATAAGTGTAAGCCATACAGTTTATTGTTTGGTTTATAAATATAAAATCAGACCTTTTATAATCTAGTATTTGTGGCAATATTACATATCAAGCTAATGAAATGAATTTATTTTAGCTTCAAAGATAGGACATTTACTAAAACAATAACATTCATAAATTAATATCAAAATACTATTTACAAAAATTAATGGTTTATACCTAAATATACACTCAAATATAGTGGTATTATTGTGTTACATGTCCCGCTTATACATAAATTTTGGATATAATAAAGTTTTTGTGTACATAAGCTTCTGCTTATTTCAGTGAACATTAATGTATATTAGGTATTTGATTAGAAAGAACATTACTGATCAACAAGAAAGTTTATTTGAAAAACCCAACTCCCTCAGTTTCTTGGTATTCTTTCTCTATCTAAATAAGTTATTCTTTCTTTTTTCTCTAAAATCAGTTCTTGGGATCAAAGCTGCAGTGATGGTTTACCTTATGTGTCAACTTTGGGATATAATAAAAGTTTTGTATACATATAAACTTCTGCTTCTTTTAATTAACATTAATACATATTAGGTATATGATTAGAAAAAACATTACTCATCAACAGAAATTTCATTGAAAAAAAAACTCAACTTCCTCAGTTGCTTGATTTTTTCCTTCTATCTAAATAAGTTATTCTTTCCTTTTTCTCTAAGATCAGTTGTTGGATCGAGGCTTCAGTGATGGTTTACCTTGTGTGTCAACTTGACTAGAACACAAGGTGCCCAGATATTTGGTTAAAGATTATTTTGAGTGTGATTGTGAGGGTGTTTTTGGATAAGATTCACATTTGAAATCAGCAGACCGAGTGAAGTGGATTGCCCTTCCCAATATGGGTGGCCTCATCCAATCCAATGGAGGCCTGCAGGAAACAAAAAATCTAAGAAAGGTAGAATTAGTTCTCTGTTTTTCTTTGAACTTGGACATTAGTCTTCTGCATTCAGACTGAAGCTCAAACTGGAAGTTACACCATCAGTTTTCCTGGTTCTCATGCTTTCAGACTCACACTAAAGTTATACCATCAGCTTTCCTCAGGTCTTATATATATCAGACCCAGAAAAGCTGATGATATAAGTCTAGTGTGAGTCTGAATGCCCAAGAACCAAGAGAGCTGATGGTGTAAGTTTCAGTTTGAATATATATGTAATATATATATACAGCAAAATGAGATGAAGTACGTGTGTGTGTGTGTGTGTGTGTGTGTGTGTGTGTGAGACAGCCCAAGCCATATAATTTTACCCCTTGCCTCTTCCAAATCTCGAATTGTTTTGTTTTGTTTTTTTAGGTATATCCATAGAGATGGTTTATTAGCATTTCCCTGGGGCTGAGAGCAGAGGAGTTGGGACTAGGAAACTAACTGCTAATGGTACAGAGTTCTTTCTGGGGTGAGGAAAATGTTCGGGGATTAGATGGAGATTGTTGCACAACTTTGTGAATATGCTAAAAACCACTGAATTGTGCAGTTTAAATGGGTGAATACTATGGCATGTGAATTGTATCTCCATTTAAAAAAAAAGTCAAAAAAAAAGCAACTTTCTATCTCATTTTTAAGGACAGTCTGGGGAGTCGAGGGACCTGGTGGGAGGTGATTGGGTCATGGGGGCAGATTTCCTTCTTGATAGTGAGTGAATTCTCACAAAATATAGTGGTTTAAAAGTGTGACACATCCCCCCTCACTCTCTCCTGCTGCCTTGTAAGACATGCCCTGCTTCTTCTTCACCCTCTGCCATGATTGTGTTTCCTGGGGCCTCCCCAGCTATGCAAAACTGTGAGTCAATTAAATCTCTTTTCTTTGTAAATTACTCAGTCTCAGGTAATTCTTTATAGCTGTGTGGGAATGAATTAATATAGAAAATTGGTACCAGGAGTGGGTTATGGTTACAAAGATACCAGAAAATGTGGAAGTGACCTTGGAACTGGGTAACAGGCAGAGTTTGGAACCCTTTAGAGGGCATTTAGACATGAAGATGAGGAAAAGTTTGGAACTTCCTAGAGATTTGTCAAATGGTTTTGACCAAAAATGCTGACACTGATATGGACGATGAAGTCCAGGCTAAGGTGGTCTCAGATGGGGATCAGGAACTTACTGAGAACGGGAGCAAAGGTCACTCTTGCTATGCTTTAGGAAAGAGACTGGCAGCATTTTACCCCTGCCCTAGAGATCTGTGGAACTTTGAACTTGAGAGAGATGATTTAGCGTATCTGGTGGAAGAAATTTCTAAGCAGCAAATCATTCAAAATGTGACCCGGCTTTTTCTAAAAATGTATGCTCAAATGCATGAAGAAATAGATGGTGTGAAATTGGAACTTATGTTTAAAAGTGAAGCAGAGCATAAAAGTTTGGAAAATTTGCAGCCTGACCATGTAGTAGAAAAAAATAAAGCAAACATTTTCTGGGGAGGCCTCAGGAAATTTACAATCATGGTAGAAGTTGAAGGGGAAGCAAGGCACATCTTCACAAGGCAGCAGGAGAGACAGAGAACAAGGGGAGAAGTGCTACACTTTTAAACCATCAGATCTTGTGAGAACTCAGTATTATGAGAATAAATTGAGGAAAATCTACCCCAGTGATTCAATCACCTCCCACCAGGTTCCTCCCTTGACACGTGGGGATTGCAATTTGACAGGAGATTTGGGTGGGAATACAGAGCCAAACTATATCAGCACTTAAAAATTATGCTAGATATATTCTACCTCTGTTCTATAAATGGAACAACAAAGCCTGGATAACAACCTATCTGTTTACAGATAGTTTATTGAATATATTAACCCCACTATTGAGACCTGCTGCTAAGAACAGAAGATTCCTTTCAAAATATTTCTGCTCATTTACAATGCATCTCATCACCTAAGAGCTCTGATGCAGATGAACAGGGAGATAAGTGTGGTATTCATGCTTGCTAACACAACATCCATTCTGCAGCCTGTGGATCAAGAAGTAATTTTAATTTTCAAGTCTTATTATGTAAGAAACGTGTTTCATAAGGCTGTAGCTGCCACAGATAGTAATTTCTCTCATGCATCTGGGCAAAGTAAATTAAAAACCTTCTGGGAAGCATTCACCATTTTAAATACCATTAAGAACATTTGTGCCTCGTGGGATGAGGCCAAAGCATCAACATTAACAGGAGTTTGGAAGACATTGATTCCCACCCTCATGGATGACTTTAAGGGGTTCAAGACTTCAGGAGTGGGAGTAACTTGCAGATGTTGTAGAAATGGCAAGCGAACTAGAATTAGAAGTAGAGCCTGAATGTGTGACTGAATGCTGCAATCTCATAATAAACCTTGAATGGCTGAGGTGCTGCTGCTTATAATGAGGAAAGAAAGTGGTTTATTGAGATGGGATCTACTCTTGTGAAGATGCTGCAAACATTGATGAAGTGAAAACAAAGGATTTAGAATATTCCATAAACTTAGAGGATAAAGCAGTGACAGGGTTTAAAAGAATTGTTTTTAATTTTGACAAAAGTTCTACTGTGGGTAAAACATTATTAAAGTACATCACATGCTACAGAGGAATCTTTTATGAAAGAGTCAATTGATTTGGCAACCTTCATTATTGTCTTACTTTAAGAAATTTCCACAGCCATCCAGCTCTTTAGCAACCACCACCCTGATCGGTTGGCAGCAATCAACATGGAGGCAAAACCCTCCATCAGCAAAAACATTATGACACTCTGAAGGTGCAAATGATTATTAGCAATTTTTAGCACGAAAGCATTTTTTAGTTAAGGTACGTATATTGTTCTTTTAGACATAATGCTATTGCACACTGACAGTATAGCATAAACAACTTTTATACTCACTGGGGAACAAAAACATTTGTATGACTGGCTTTATTGAAATATTCATTTTGTTTTGATAGTCTGAAATTGAAACTGCAATATGTCCCAGATATGCTTATATATGTGTATATGTGTGTGTGTGTGTGTGTGTGAGAGAGAGAGAGAGAGAGATGAGAGAGAGATCCTATTTGTTTGATTTTTTTCTAGAAAACCCAGAATAACACAGCTTCTCTCACCTTGCTGGAGCTAAGGTCAAGAGGAGGTTTAGAGATTTTCTTGAATGAATGATCCATACTCATACCTATTCTGAAAGGTAGAATCTATTCCTTTTCAAAGAGGGATGAAAATGGCAGATGTGGAATTATACCACATGAGGTGATTTTTCTGAGATCCATATGACTTTTCTTAATGGTTGGTAGCAAAATTGAGCTACCAATTCAATACAAATTTTTCTAGAGTAAGAACTAGGGATAAGCTAGTTGATAAGCTATAATGTCAACCTACTTATGATTATAAGGTTTGATAGGTTTAGGTCAGCCTGAATATATTTATATTTCACCTCTCATAGATTATTTTTGCCCATTGCTTTATTGAATGCTGAGATATTAACATCCTTTGTATTAAAATAAACCCAACGAAGTCCAAGGTCAGAGAGAACATAAAAGGTCTGCAATTTGAAGATAGATTGCAAGTCCTTATATAAAGTAGAAAAGGTGGTTAATAACAGGCCTAATTGAAAAATGCAATTTTTGTTGCTGAGGAACTTTGGATGACAGACTGTGTTTTCTTTTCAGTATTCATCACAGGCAATTGAATTTGGTGAATGAAAGGAAATTAAGTTAAGGGGGGAAAGTTGGTTCCAAATAAAGTTTAGGAAGCAATTTCTACCCATGAGGTAATTAATGAGTGAAATTGATATCTACATTAGCTCTTGAGGCAAAGCCATTTTAATGAGAAGCCCTCTTGGGGAAAGTATTCAAAGTAATCTACCCCAGTGGTCAAGCAGTATCTGATTTTGAAGTAATAGCAATATGGTCTTTCACAGGCAAGGGGTCTTCTTGCTCAACAAGGTATTAAACAAGGTCATTTCTTCCCTTTGAATGATTGCTACCATTCCACAAATAGAGGAAGGATATTAAGGAGTTTTAGAATTGCTTTGCAGTACTCTTTTGTGTTTTGGCTTCAATTACAAAGTACTGCACGTGTGTTACATTAAAAAATAATTAAGAAACAAGTGTAAAAGGCAAAGGAAGAGAAGGTTCACCAAACATGCCCATGTTTGGGTGCACCCCTCACTTTCTTCTCAGAGATAACAACTGTCCTCTCTCTCTGAATGCAGTTCTGTGCATTTCTTGAAACTGAAAGTATTCTAAGGTTAGGAAAGTCACACAGGCTAGTTTTATCAAGCCTTACTCCTCACTGTCCTGAAGGCACACTGCTTAGTTAGACCACTCTAGGGGTTTCGGGAAAGCCAGGAATTTAGCTAAGAAATCTCTTGATCCTGGCTAGAGACCAATGCTTAAGTAACAACATCTAAAAAAGAGAGACTTTTCCTTTCAATGTCCTCTGTGGAAACTTAATGATATGTGACTTCGTTACCACTGCATTGCAATAAAAATCAAATCAGTGTCCAGTGTTGCCTAGCAGTAAGGAAATTTCAAGCAATAATCTTTGAACAAAAAAATTATTTTTCCTTCTCTGTCTTCATCAGTTTGTGTTAATTACATCTGTCTTGACTGTCTGGTTGGCATTTACTTGTAATCCAGAATAAATCTTTTTATGTCCAGTATATTTTGAGTTTTTCTGCAAATTATCTGCCAACCATCATCTCTTCACAGGGCTAGTTAAGAATTCTGTAAAAATATTTTGCTGTAGGAGAGTTACTTAGCTTCTTATTTAAAAAACAAACAAACAAAAAAATAAAATGGCATTTCTCTGTCACTCAGGCTGGAATGCAGAGATTCCATAACAATAGCTCACTGTAACTTCAAACCCCTGGGCTTAGGTGATCCTGCCCCCTCAGCCTCCCAAGTAGCTAGTACTACAGGTGCATGCCACTATGCCCAGTTAATTTAAAAAAAAAATTTTTTTTGTAGGGACAGGGTCTCCCTATGTTGCTTACGCTGGTCTTGAACTCCTGACCTCAAGCAATCCTCTTACTTCAGCCTCCCAGAGTGCTGTATTTACAGGTATGAGCTGCCATGCCTGGGCTTCCTGATCTTATCTTTCTTACTGTCTGTTCTATCTAGTCTCCAGGAAAATGTTTCCCAAACTGTGGTTTTTAGACCCTTGGGAAGCCCAAAACATATTCTCCAGGTTAGAAAAATCTCTACAAAAATTGAGCTAGATGTTCACTTTGAGGATTATATTTTAAAATATTAAATATAAGTATAGTCTCAATTGTCTAGGTGGTAAGTTTATGATCAAGTATGAATCCACAATTTATGCCTCCACACTTTCTTTTGTGCTTATGATCAAGCTAAAAGAGTAGATTCTAGCTCAGTATTGACTGAGTTAATAAGCAGCTAATTGATTTCAGAGAGATTTACCTGGTGTCAAAATGGTGATAATCAGTTTATATTTATCTTCATCTTCATGTTAACTTTTTAAGTAATAATAAGCACCAAGTGTTCTTTTATAAGAATAGTTAATAACTAAAGTATATTTTTAGAGAATAAGACTCCCTCTTTAGTATGTTGAGACTGAGTTTCCATTACAGAAATGACAGGAAATGATGATACAATGTGATTTTTGACATAATAAAGAAGGGATATCTTACAAAACTAGGGAGGAAGGCGATGGCCAGAGAACACCTCTGAAGTTTAGGCATGAAGGTCAGTAAGAGTTAACTCTTACTCTACACTAATCTCCATGTTACAGAGATTTGGGGCAAAGTCTGTGCAAAAAAAGCACCCACATAAGGTATAGAAGTAGGAAAGCATGCTATTTGCACCACAGTTTATGCATTTTTAAAAGAACACCTTGTATTAGGGACAGAACTAAAAGGGTAGATGTATATATGAAAGGGAGTTTATTAAGGAGTATTGACTCATGCCATCACAAGGTGAAGTCCCGCAATAGATCATCTGCAAGCTGAGGAGCAAGGAAGCCAGTTTGAGTCCCAAAACCTCAAAAATAGAGCAGCCGACTATGCAGCCTTCAGTCTGTGGCTGAAGACCCAAGAGCCCCTGGCAAATCACTAGTGTAAGCTCAAGAGTCCAAAAGCTAGAAATTGGAGTCTGATGTTCAAGGACAGGAAGTATCTAGTACAGAAGAAAGATGGAGGCCAGAAGAATTAGCCAATCTAGTCTTTCCATGTTCTTCTGTCTGCTTTTATACTGGCTTCACTGGAAGCTTAGATTGTGTCCACCCAGAATGAGGGTGAATCTGCCTTTCCCAGGCCACTAACTCAAATGTTAATCTCCTTTGGCAGCACCCTCACAGACATACCCAGGAGCAATACTTTGCATCCTTCAATCCAATCAAGTTGACACTCAGTATTAACCATCACAGACCTTAATTATTTTATTTGGTACATTATCCAATAATCATGTGATATAGGTAAGGAGTTTGTTATTATCCTTTGATATGGGGCAACTTTCACTCATAAAGGTTCAGTAACTTAGCTTGAGTCATACTGCTCAGAAGAGACAGTGCTAGGACCCGACACCATGACACTGCTATTTTGCTTGACATTTTTACTAATCCACATTTTCTACTTTAGCACTTAAGATGGCTTGAAGAGCACTCTATCTTTCTCTAGTTTCTCTCTGTCCTGGTTACCTTCCAACCATGTAATGGACACTATTAGGTAAGCAATTATACACCCCAGATGCTTTGTGAATTAAAAACCTGTTGAAAAGTTAATGATGAGTGAAATCCAAAAGGCCAACATGTATCTAGTGTCTGTTCTGTTCCAGCAACTTTAGGGGGACTGAGTCGGCCAACAGAGATACACTGAGTCCTGTTTCCAGAATAAACTTAGATTACTTCTCATTTCACCTGTTCCAATCTGGTTGCTGGTTTGACTCCTCTTTGCCTCTGTGTTCGGTCCTTGTTCTCTTCTCCAGTGCCTCTGGTTTAGATCTGTTACATACTCACTTTCTGCCTTAAACTTGAGGTCTCCGTTCAATTCAGTTCTAGTACTAGTCCTCTGTCTTTTGCACAATGTCCACTGCTCTGGCCTTTAGGAACTAAATGACTAAGTATACCTTCTGCTAGGGGTGAGTCATCAAAGATGTTATTCATAGAATCAAATAAATATTAAAAAGTAGAGGGACATACGGCAACTACTGAATTATCTTTTGAATTACACAACTATCTGCTTGGCTAATTGGTTCTGAGTATTGTCTGAAATATTTCTCTTTTCATTCTTATCAGCTTTGGTGTTATATATTTTAGTAAAACTTCTCACAAATCAGCCTGGATTCTCATACTGTATCTAAGTTGAGGCCATACTCAGCATTTTATAAACCAATCCCTAAAATAAAAGTCAACATAACAACAAAATTCTGTTCACTCAAGATGTTATTGAGTGTTACATTTTCTGTAAAATATAAGAAGAGAAGTGGAAGAAAATTCAAATGTTCAAATGGCAAGTTATACCGAAAAACTTAAAATTTCTGATTAAATACATTTATTCTGTTCCAAAGTTCCTCTCTAGCTGCCAGCCATCTATTCAATTTATCTTCTTTCCTTTTCCCCGTCTCCTTACAGCTGTTCAAATCCCTTTTATTGTCCAGAAACTTCTTAGAAAGCAGTTCCACTGTTACACAATCATGAGCCTGGGGACTTAGTGCTCCCGAGTAACTTCTCTTCAAACTAAATTACTAATCTACAGAACAAATTTGTGGGGGGCAGGCATTATATAGAGTCACAGGAATGACAGCAGTGGTGAAGCTAATTCTAGCTCCACATTTCGTTGATAACAAAAGCAATATGTATTTTCAGATTTTCTGCCACTTTTGATAAGACATAAATACCCTTCTTCATGTTTTCATTAACTCATACTAGGAGTTTGTACAGGAGCATTCAGATTTAATAATAACAATATCATCCACTTCCCAGCCTATGCAATAGAACACATATGGAAATAAAATCATGCAGCAGGAGATAAAAAATCTTTCTGGATAGAATCGTTGATACATTTAGAGTCCTTTTATACATATTAATGAGTTTGGTTCTCAAAATAACCTAATGAGGTAAGTAGGGCAGGTGGTAGTATATCTATTATACATGTTAAGAAATTCAGGGTTTACTAAGTTCACAAAATAGTGTGTGATAAAGTGGGAAAGCTGAAACCCGTGATATCTGTGGGTCTGATAGTCTCAGATAATCATAAGCACCAGTCACCAGGTATATCTGCCTATTCCCCTTCTGGACACAGTAGGCTTATGCTTTTTCACCCCATTTGATAAGCCGTGTGACTAGCTTTGGCCAATGCAACATGAGTGAACATGATGTATCACCTCTGGGCAAAAACTTGAAGAGCCATCATGAATTCTCCTCATTCTTTTCTATCTACTGTAGTGATGGAGAAAGCATGGGTCAAAATGGAGCCTTCTTAATCTTATCCCTAGGTATCTGCAATAAGAAGGGCACCTCTGTCAACTGGCATCATTGGGCATGTAATTTACAATTTTTATAACATTTTGTGAGGCTAAGAGAATGATTTTAAAGTTGCTAGTTGCTGCAGCATAACCAACCCTATCCTGAGTTATATGCCTTTGGCATCTGTTCTTACTCCTCCTCATAAAAACTCTTCACATGGTGTGATGAAATTAGTCAAGATAGCACCTGGGCAATAGATCTGAGTCACTGAGTTTAGTGTCTCGATGTTGCCCTGGCTATTACTGATAGCTATAGTTAATAAAGAGAATTATAGTACTCTTTATTTATAGTAATTATGTTTTCCTAACACAAGAGTGAGAACTTCTACTGTTCACCACTTGCCAACGAGAAATGCAACATAATTCAAGGTAACTGAAGGTCACCCATGAATCACCACTGTAGAGAATTATATCCAAAATTTGTGCAAAGCATTTTCAGGTCACATCCTGAGTGACGAGGGAAGCAAGGAGCAAAGGAAGAGTGAAAAACATTGTGTTAATGCTGAAAAACAAAAAGCAGAGAAAAAGATTAATAGTGGTGATTAAAGAACTAGAAAGCATTTTCTCTAGAAATCCAAGCTGTGCTGGGAATAAAATAGCAGAAGATGAGAAATTCATAAGACAACCACAAATAGAAAATGAGAGGGCAAGTGTGGGTATGATTAAGGATGACTCCGGAAACTTCAGTAGTCTTTCTTCTTTGCCCCTTCTCCTAATTCAGTAGAAGTAGGGACAGTTATAAAGCCAATGAAAATTGGGAGTTTGTGAAATATCTAAGCTTTCTATATTTGCGTACAGACTCAGTGCTGGTTATAAAGCTGTTTTTCCTGTGAGTTCTATCAAGAATAGTGAGTTTTCCAAGATGGGGTGGGTGGTGGCAATTCTAAGCAAAGTAAGAAAGCTCAAAAATGTGACTTGAGGCTCCATGACAGAGTTTTGCCTTCACTGTGTTTTCCAACACTAACTTAGGGCATGGACACATTGAGGGGCCATCTGAATATCATAATCTAAGGGGATAACTAAAGGCCTACCTGCTTTCCCAAATACAAAAGTGGTGTATCCTTCTTTCTTCATCATTTCTTTCTGTCTTTTACAACTGAGCTTCTTTTAAACAACTCTCTACACTGAAAATTGCAACTATCAAGTTTTCCTCTGTTGACATTCTTCTGAAATAGTTATTTCTGTTCACAGGTAGAGTTGAATACACAGCAAAGACATTTCTAGATAATCGCTTCTCAGACTTTAATGGGCAGATGAACCACTCGAGGATCTTGCTAAAATGCAGCTTATGATACTGTAGGATTTGGGATGGGCTTGAGATTCTGCATTTCTAGTAATTCCCTAGGTGATGCTGATGCTGTTGGTCTAGAGACAATCCATAAAATAGTACAGATATCAAGTCTCAGGGCATGTAAGTAACTTGCACAGGACCACAATTAGTAAGTGGGAAAACCATGATTAGAAGGCAAGTCTGTCTGACTCCACATCCTGTGCTCTTGGTCAATAACGTAATGCTTCCCATAGATAGGCACAGACAGGACATTCTCTGAGAAGAAAGATAATAGCATGAAAACAATGGATTGCTAAGCTAGAGAAAAAAATCAGACACATCAGACATTGTCACTCAATTTGGGAAACATGTCTTAAGCTCAGAAACCTTTAAATTAGGCAATTTCAGCCTTACAGAACACTACCTGTTTTCATAGCTCCACTTCATAAATTTCCACCCCCATGAAAAGAGACAATAAAAGAGACTTTATAACACAGTGGTGCCATTTTGGTGCCAATACAACATAGTCTCCATGACATAAAGTTGCACAGCAGGAGAACAAGCCCAAGGAAAGCATTTAATCAGATAATTAACCTGAAAATTGAGAGCCTGAGAATTAGGCGCTACTCTGGGGGTCTTCTACAGCAAATGGCCTCTACGGTGTATTAACTCATTTAAGCTTGGGTGAAAACTTGCTTCAGAGGCTCTATAACTCATTCTGCGTTTAATCACTGCTAGTCTACCGCATTGTATGCACTACGGAGGAAAGAAGAGCATTAAAACTTACTACATGCCAGGCGCGGTGACTCATGCCTGTAATCCCAGCAC
Source organism: Pithecia hirsuta (assembly GCA_963573645.1). Classification (NCBI taxonomy): domain Eukaryota; kingdom Metazoa; phylum Chordata; class Mammalia; order Primates; family Pitheciidae; genus Pithecia; species Pithecia hirsuta. The sequence continues at coordinate 346 of CAUYLZ010013914.1, read as the reverse complement.
TTTGACAGTACAAGGAGGGTGGATCATGAAGTCAAGAGTTCGAGACCAGCCTGACCAACATAGTGAAACCTTGTTTCTACTAAAAATACAAAAATTAGCTGGGCGTGGTAGCGCATGCCTGTAATCCCAGCTACTCAGGAGGCTGAGGCAGGAGAATCACTTGAACTCGGGAGGCAGAGGTTGCAGTGAGTAAAGATCACTCCAGTGCACTCCAGTCTGCGTGACAGAGTGAGACTCTGTCAGAAAGAAAGGAAGGAAAAGAAAAGAAAAGAAAAGGAAAGAAGGAAGGAAAGAAAGAAAGAAAAAAAGAAAGAAAGAAAAGAGAAAAAAGAAACCTCACTACAAC
>CAUYLZ010013912.1:0-30536 GCA_963573645.1 Pithecia hirsuta | reverse complement strand
CAATATATAATTATAGATATATAAATATATATATTTATATATGACATAATTATATATAGTTATATATCTATTTATATCACATAATTATATAATATAATATATATAATTATATTATATATATTATATTAATTATATCTTATATATAAATATAATTATATTTATATATAATATAATTATATATAGTTATATTATAATTATATATATGATAATTAAATATGATTATACATATAATATATAATATAATATATAATTATACATATAATATATAATATATCTTATATATATTATATATTATATGTAACTATAATTATAATATAATTATAATAAATTATAAATTAATATATAAATTAATATATTTATTAATATATTTATGTATTAATTTGATTTATATATTTTATATATTAATATATTAATTTATTAATTTATTTATTCATTTAAAATTATATATAATATGTATTTATATATATTTTATTTATATATATAATATATATAATATATATCATATATAAATATATATATTTTATATATATTATACTTATATACATTATATAAATATATACTTACATAAATATATTTATATACTTATATGAATAAAATATTTATAAATAAATATATTTATAAATAAAATTGTTATATATTATATATTTATATTACATACATAATATATCATATATCATATATAAATATATATATTTTATATATATATTCATATAATATATAAATATATATATTTCATATATATATTCATATAATATATAAATATATATATTTTATATATATTTATATAATATATAAATATATACTTATATAAATATATTTATATACTCATATGAATAAAATATTCATATATAAATATATTTATATATTTATAAATAAAATTGTTATATATTATATATTTATAAATATATATATTATATATTTTATATAATATTTATAATACATAATAAATACATATTTATATAATTGTTATATATCATATATTATATATTATATATTTATAAATATATAAATATATTAAACATCTTTTACTATAAAATAAATATATTAAACATCTTTTACTATATATATTGATATATAATATACAGTAAATATATAGTATATTTATATATATATCTTATATATAGTAAAATATATAGTATATATTATATATATATAGTAAAAGAAAGAGGTTTAAATGAGTCACAGCCTGGCAACAGAGTGAGACTTGGTCTCAAAAAAAAAACTCTCTATTGTATTTTATATATATAAAAATATATATATAATATATATATACTCGTTTAAACCTCTTTTAATATATATCTATTTATATATATTATATATACATTAATTATATATTACATATAATATATAATATATACATTCATTATATATAATATATATATTTATATATATAATTATATATAATATATTATATAATAATATATATAAATTAAAATATATATCATAATATATATAATATATATGAAGTAAAATATATATATAACATTATATAATATATATATGAAATAAAAGAAAGTGGTTTTTTTTGTTTGTTTTTGTTTTTGAGACCAAGTCTCACTCTGTTGCCAGGCTATAGTGCAGTGGTGTGATCTCAGCTCACTGCAGCTTCAGCCTCCCAGATTCAAGTGATTGTCCTGCCTCTGCCTCCCGAGTAGCTGGGACTACAGGCACGTGCCACCACACCCAGCTAATTTTTGTATTTTTAGTAAAGACAGGGTTTCACCATGTTTGTCAGGCTGGTCTTGAAGTCCTGACCTCATGATCCACCCACCTTGGCCTCCCAAAGTGCTGGGATTACAGGCATGAGCCACTGCACCCAGCCTCCTTTATAAATTACCCAGTCTCAGGTATGTCTTTATAGCAGTGTGAGAATGGACTAACACATTTTTATTCCAGAAAATGAGGGCAGAGGTAAAACTTTATTCATCATTTAAAATAGCATAAGAATGTTACATACAAAGAAATAAATCCTTAAAAACACAGAAAACTATAAAATATTTTAAGACAACTTTAAAAAGGCCCAAGTGAAAGGAAGGATATATATCCATCTACAAGTTTCTAAATGTGTCTCAATTCTTAACCTACCTGGAGGCAAGTTCGTTTAAACAAATGTTATCTTTGTAACTAATAATTGAATGGTTTATGATATTAAAATTTAAAAATATGAAAATGAAAAATTGGACAATGATGGAGACTCCAAAAAGAGCAAAACAGCCATTCTATTGTCTTAGAGGGGATCACAATATTTTTGAACCTTATTATATTTAAATCAATAATATTTGTTTATCAAAGATATCTTGAATAAAGTGAAAAGATAAGCATCAATACAATAGACAAAGAATTAGTATCAAGAATTTCATAAAACGCCTCCAAATCTAGGGTGGAAGAAATACAATAAGATTAGAGAGGGGGACATAACTAGATGTTATCAATCTTATAATTCTGTTGTTGCCAGATGACTTTGTCTGTGTTCATAATATTAAATAATACAAAAAGAAACAAAGAGACCATTCATGAAGCAGTGATAATAATGCATCATGAATCAAAGATTTATAGTAATCTAATTCTGGATACCTGAGATCTGACAAAAAATACATGATAGAAAGAGAGGATAGATAGATGATGGGTGTGTGGATGGATAGACAATTATGGATCATACATACATACATAGAATGAGAGAGAGATAATCAGAGCAAGAAAGAGAAAAGGTAAGGCTAAGTTTTTTGTTGTTTTTAATTCTAGGCGAATTCTAGGCCACCAGGAATAGGTAGGAACCATGAAAATAAACTTTAAAGAACTTTAAACCCCTATGTAATATAGCTTTTTTATATTTTCTGAATTTAATTATTTTTATACTTTCTTGCCAGTTTGGCCAGGTTTTAAAAATTGTTTTTTCATATTTAATCAGCATCATTAGGTATTCTGTACTCAGAAGTCTTTCTTTGCACAGTTGTTTACTATATTCTCAGAAAAAGATTCAATGAAACAAAAACACATCAATGAATTTTTTCAGGTGTATTTTTAATTAAAAATAAAAACAGCATATTTGAGCTCCCCAGGGCCAGATAAAAATATCTATTCTAATAAATTAGATAACTGTCCTCATTGGATAGAAAAAAAATATGATAATTGGTACAACAGTTTTACAAAATAAAATGCCAGTACCTTAATTCATCCAACAAAATATAGTAAGCCCTTCTTTCCCAGACATTGTTCTGGTTCTAAAGGATTTAGTATGAACAAATCAGTCAGTGCTAACTGCTTTTATGGAGATTACATTTTAGAAGGAGGAGGCAGACAATACCAGATAAGTAAAACAGGCAGTGTATCTTGATATCTTAAATGCTAGAAATAAAAGAAAGAGAAGTAGGTAGGTCTGGAGGATGTGGCTGTGCCTATGACAGAGCAGTCAGGGATGGCCCTACTGTTGGGGAGGCCTTTGGGCAAAGCATGAAAATAGTGATGGATTGATACCTGTAATCTTCAAAGAAACAAACTTCCCAGGCAGAGAGAACAACATGTATACAGTTCCTGAGTTTGACATGTTAGATTGGAAATACCTATTAAAAATCGAGGTTGAAATGTTAATTATGCAGTTGAACATAAACTGGAGTTTTGGAGAATAACTAGGCTGGAGATAAAAGTGTGGAATCATCAGTCTATTAATTGTACTTAAAGTCAGAGTCTGGATAAAATTACCAAGAGAATGTATTCAGTTAGAAAAGAAATTAAAAACTTGATATCTGGGCCTACTGTGTCTACTGGGAACCTGAGGCTCCCAGTAGGAATTTTCAAAAAATTGTTGGCATATAGAAGGTGGTCTGGTTAAACAGTAGTGCTCTTCAAAGTGAGATTTTGGAGGTATTACAAAGTTCTCTAGATCATAACTATTGGAGAATATGTGTATTATGATGGAGGGTAAAATCATGGGAGGAAAAGAGCTCAAGGGATGAAAAAGTGAAAGGATTAAGAGATGGTATCTATCCAGGATAAATATCACCAAAAACTATGAAAAGATTAGTGTTAGAGAAAGTGACAAGGATCAGGGTCTACATTTCTTTAAAGATATGCAACATTGGATACAAACCAATAGATTACTGTAAGGAGAGGACATAGTTTGATGACCGGAGATTCAAAGCTGAGCATCTTAAGAAGAAAGGAGAGTAGTTTGAAAATAGCAATAAGGAGCAAGGAAAAAATGGCCCCACCACCTGTCCCAGAGGTATGAGGCATGGGAGAAAACAAACCCAGCACCACATAAAAGAATGGCAAGGGAAGAAATACCTTCAGGGCACAGATTTCAGTTAGACCGGGAAGGTGAAGGAAGCATTTAGATTAGGTTAAGGATTCAGAGATTTTGCTGGCTATGAGTTCAGATTTTGCTGGCTATGGTACAACGAATGAATTTCAGGGATGGGAGGGTTGAGGGATAAAGTCAGAAAATAAGATATACCAAATATATAGAGTGGGGTTTTAGTGATTGCAGGTGGCCTGGAAGTCCTAGATATCTTGTGGAAACTGATACAGACAGAGCTTAAGTATATACTTAATGAGATCCACCTTAAGAGTCTGAAGGCTGTCAACTTGACAAGTAGAGAGAAATAAAGAATCTTGCCAGGAGCTGACTTTAGGGGATCCCTCTTCTCTCCTGCGAATGACTATGTATGTAGAGATGTTTTTTAATATCTGAGAACCAGCCATCCAGAAAGAGGAAATTTTCTAACTTTTAATCTTTTTCTTTGAGGGCAATTATATTCTTTTCTTGAGGATTACAGATGATAAAACTAAACCCAGAAGTTTGAAGAGACTTGCACCAGGCCACACAGAGAGTTGGTTGTTATGCAGAGCAATATAGGTTTTTTTTCTTTTGAAAATGTCTCTTAAAGTGTTTAACATAGGGTTTCTGCCATGGGTCTGCTTCCTTACAGAAGCTTTTAAATGATAAGTAAAATGAGCACTTGAGGAATAGCAATTTAAGAGTGACCTATCAAATGTATCAAAATAGAAGAGCAAAAGGCAGAGTTAAGGTCTCGAGCAGGATAACAGTGACTGGCAAAAATAGACTCCACAAAGGGCTACAGTTATTGTGATTAAACAAAACTATAAACCTCACTTCCTGAGTTCACAATATGATAGTGAAAGTCAGTCAATATTGTAATGGGGTATGTCTTGTGATTATAATAATATGTCCTTTAGGACAGGACCAAAGCTAAGTAATCAAACACCATGTTTTTGAGTATATTATGCATTATGATTTACATGAATGTAGGAAGTTGTGACTGATTATGATAGCTCAATTTTATTATGCACCAGGAGGTACATTATGCATTTGACAAGCATTATCTAAACACTTTCAGGTTGGAATTGGTATTATCCCCCATTTATCCAATGAAGAATTCAAATCAGACAGTAATTAAGTAACTTAGATAAGATTTTAAGCTAGAAACCAGCAAAGCCAGAATTCTAACCTCATTAGAGTAACTTTAGTGCCTTCACTATTAATCACTATGCTATACTGTTTTAAAAGGTAAGGCTTCAAAAGGAAATAGATGATTTTTTAATCAAATTGATATAAATCATAACTTGCCTTATATCTTCTGTTCTAATTTCCTTTTCTTTTTTCTTCAATACAAATAATTATTTATTCTAAAAAAGAATTGAGGATCTCCAGTTCCAAAATGGCAGCATAGAAGCAAGCTAGCATAACCCCCTAGAAAACCATAAACAAATATACAGTGCCAAGATTATTACCAAAAATGTACCAGAATTAGAATACAAAAATTATGAAGACAAGTCAGTGCCTGGGGCCACAATGAAGTGAAAAACTTCATGTAGGCAGTAAAAGAATTGGCACACCACATTCTGCCTGACACCAAGTATGCAAAAAATACTCCCCCAAATCACTGTTTTGACACTGGAAAAGTGAGATCAAAGTGGACGACCAGCTTACTCACCATCTTGGATTCCCTGACAGGAGATCTGTTCCTCCCTTAGCCCACAGGAAGCATCATTAGTGCCTGAAGGGAGAAATATCCCTGAGGACAGGCAGAGAGACAAAGTGGGGATGCAGGACTACCATCTCCAGGCCTGGAAACTACTCTAGAACTTGGCCAAAGGACAAATAAGACTGGCTCTTCAGCAGCACCACACTCTGGGAGGTATGTTTCACAGGTCTAATGGCCACAAACCTTTGCCAGCCTATCCCACTGCTGGGATAGCCACATTGGGATTTCCTGCACTTGGGAAAAGCAGCATTCCAAATACTTACTATAGCTGAGACAAACCTGGGCCTAAAGTACCATCTAGAACTGAAAAGGAGGCAGTTGCCTGGCAGTAAAGAATCTCTAAGAAAATATATCCAATAAAAACCAGAAGAAGCCAGAGAGAGAAGACAAAAATAAATAAAATAATAATAAATAAATAAGACCAAATTAATCTTGCAATGCAAATATATAGACATACATCCACAAGTAACAACAACAAACAGGGAACCGTGAGTTCCCCAAGCAGACAAAGCAAGGATCCAGCAACTGACCCTAATGAAAGCAATAGGTGAGCTCTTTGACCAAGAACTAAAAATCATAATTTTAAAGAAACATAGTAATCTCCCAGATAACACAAGAAAGCAATCCAGAAACTTATTAGAGAAATAAGCAATCCAGAAACTTATTAGAGAAACTTATTAGAGAAATAAGAGATTGAAATAATCTTTAAAAATTAAACAAATCTTGAAACTGAAAAATACATTTGCTGAAGTGAAAAATTCATTAGAACTCTCAGCAACAGAAAGGATCAAGCAGAGCAAAAAATCGGTGAGCTCAAATGCAGACTTATTTGAAAATACATGGAGAAGAAAAATAAAAAAGAATTACAAGCAAGAAAGATCACCTAAAAATACAGAAAATTACCTCAAAATACCAAATCTAAGAATTATTGGTATTTAAGGAGTTCAGCAAGAGCAAAGAATAGAAAGCTTATTCAAGGAAATAACAGAAAACTTTCCAAAACTTAGAAAAAGATAAATATCCAGGTACAGGAAAGTCAGAGAACATGACACAGATAAGACTACTCCAAGGTATATGATAATCAGACTCCCAAAGATCAAGGATAAAGAAAGAATCCTAAAAGCAACAAGTGAAAAGAAGCAAATAACATATAAAGAAGGTCCAATTCATCTGGCAACAGACTTCTCAATGGAAATCATACATGCCAGGAGGGAATAGAATAACATTTTCAAAGTGCTGAAACAGAAAAAATATTGCCAGCTAACAATATTGTATCCAGCAAAATTACCCTTCAAATATAAAAGACAGATAAAGTCTTTCCCAGACAAGCAAAAGTGGAGATAATTCACTACCACAAGACCCATCTTACAGTAAATGCTAAAGGAAATTCTTCAATCTAAGAGAAAAAGACACTAATGTGTTTTTAAAAATGGAAGTTATAAAACCCACTGGTAAAATTAAGTAAAAGAACAAACCCAGAATACTATAATAATATCATTGTTGTATGCAATCCACTTATAAATCTAGTATGAAGTCCAAAAGACAAATCTAGCAAAAACAATAATAGCTAGATTGACTTGTTAAAAGATTGATACTGTTCAAAAAAAGACATACAAATGGCCAATACTCATATGAAAAATGCTCAATGGAGACATGTGAATCAAAACTACAATGAAATGTCATATGATCCGAGATAAAATGGCTTTTATCAAAAGGACAGGCAACAATAGATGCTGATGAGGATATGAAGAAAGAGAAACCCTTATACACTGTTGATGGGAATGTAAATTAGTACAGCCATTATTCAGAACAGTATGAAGTTTCCTCAAAATTTTGAAAAACAGAACTACCGGATGACCCAGCAATTCCACTACTGAGTATCTTTAAAAAAGGAATGTATCAAAAAGACATCTGCATTCCCATCTTTATTGCAGCACTATTCACAATACACAAAATATGGAATCAACATATGTGCCCATCAACAGATGAGTAAAGAACATGTAATATATATTATGCACAATGAAATATGATTCTTCCATAAAAAAGAATGAAATCCTGTCATTTGTAACACGGCTAGAACTGGAGGTCATTAAGTGAAATAAGCCAAGCACAGAAAGATAAATATTGTATGCTCTCATTCATATGTGAAAGCTAAAAAAAAAAAAAAAAAAAAAAAAGTGGATCTCAAAGACAAACAGATTTGTGGTTATAATAGGCCATGAAGGGCATGGAGGAGAAAAGATGAAATGAAGTTGATTAATGGATATAAATACATGGGTTGCTAGAAGAAATAAGACCTACTCAGCAGGGTTACTACAGTTTACAATCATCTATTGCATGTCTCAAAATAGCTAGAAGAATGGAAATGGTTTTATCATAAAGAAAAGACAAACATTTATGGCAATGGATGTCCCAAGAACACTGATTTGATCTTTACAAATTACATGAATGTATTAAATAATCATGTGTATCCCCAAACTATGTACATGTATTATACATCAATTGTAAAAAAAGAATTGGGTGATTATAATTTGAGTTCAGTAGATTATCATGTACCCCAGGGAAAACTGTAATATCTGCATTTCTTACTATTTACATATTATCTTATTAAATAGAGCTCAGTTACTATGTCACATCTTCATTGAAGCTATAACTTATTACATAGAGTTATAATAATAATGTGGAGAATAAGCTTTGTTGTGCAGACTTTTTAGACTATAGCCTTAACATGAGCTGAAAACAAGGATAAAAAGTATTCATTATTTTTCACCAAACACACAAAGTATGGACCACTCTTAAATTATTCCAAAAAGTAAACATTTTTCACATTTTACTAATAGCTTACACAAAATAAGTTGCTGGCCACAATCTTTCAGATATTTCTAGCCTTACTTTAAGTATGTGTAATTATAAGAGTCGTGTGGCTGAAAATAAAACAAAAACTTCACAAATAACAAATCAGTGAAAATCCCTATTCTTGTTTGATTAAAGATACGTTTCATTTTAAAGGAAAAAAAGAACACCTACCCTATAACATTTAGAAAGAATGATTTTTTTGTAAAATTTTTTACTTTTTTAACATATTCAAACTTCCAACTCTCCATGAAGTTATATGGGTATTGAGAGACTGATAGTATCATAAAATGAATAATCTCCTCAACAATTTTTTTAAAGCATATAAACTAAACTGCATAACACGTTATTTATTTTGATGATATCTCTCCAGTCTATGTATAATCAGTTTTTAAAAAGAACTGTAAAAACTAGTATCTAGTATTTTCTCCATTTTCTTTTCTTTAGCAGTTATTGAGTTTTAGCCTACTATGCAGAGACAGACACACAGATAATACTGTAGTATATTTCACTTAGGTGGTTTTTCCTTTTTAATTTACATTTATTCACTCATTTCACATATGTTTTTTAGTGCCTACTATTCATGTGTCATACACTGTGATAAGTATGAGGAGTCTTTTAGCTTCTATAAAGTTATGGTTCAATTAATAAACATTTCACATTTCAGCAGAACATTTTTGCATGGGTAGAACCTTTAGCAAATTTCAAAACTTATCACATGGGTGACTACCAATTCTGCCAGCCTTTTCCATTCACAATTTCATAATAATCTGTAGCTAATAACTGGGATTCTTTCAACAAATATTTTAGAAACATTTTCTATCTTTTGTTTAGCATTAAATTAACTATGGCCTAGCACCTGTATATGAGCTCCATAAATACAAAAAAATAAGACTTAAATGAATTTCAACATCCAAACTAAAGCCATGAGAGTTTCCAAGTCCTTCAAAGAGCTAAAAAACTTCTCTGCAAAATGATGACACAAGTGATTCATCTGAGGTGGTTGATACTTGAAGACAGAGGCTTTTATCAACCCTTAGATCATCCTGAATAAACTCTAAGTGTCACAGAATAAGTAGAACTTTAACTTACAGTAAAGAGCTATAGAACACAGCTTTCAGGGAGGTCTGATTTCAAGAATATTATTTATTAAAACTATTACACCCATTAGACCCTAGCCTTGTATGAATATTTGCCTACATTTACTTCTACACATGTACATTCAATTCTAGAATCAATTGAGACCCATACATTATTGTATTACCCTAGGATCGCAAATTATCTAATAACGCCTTAAAAGAATTTAAGCTGTGAACCAATGTAACAATCAAAATTGTAAAACACATCTATTGCATATCTTCAACATTCCAAGAGTATATTCACAAATTTTAGTTTTGGTGAATATTGACTGGAATAATGAAAATGTGATTCATAGAATTGGTTTGGAAGTGAGCTTCCATTTAATGCTTGAATTCCTTCTATAATAATTCAAACAAATAAATGCTTATAAAATTATAAAGGATATCATATGCAAAAGTGCCTTGAGAACCCAAGGAGGAGTTTATTCAGCAAACTTTTAAAAATCTCTTCTGAAATCAATAAAAGTCCCACTTTATGAGAAGAGTTTTCCTTTAATGACAGCCTGAAGCTCATGAGTAACAAGTTAAAAAGAGGGAAAACTACAAAAAAGTTGCTTTGAATCAATAGCCCCCTAGGTCTTTAAGCAGTTCAAGTTCCAGAGTGTTTTTCAATCACACTTAAGGGACTTTAAATAATCATCTATAGTCTCTTTAAAGATCTGTATGTATTTTTTAAAACAACAATAACTCAACTGTAAATAAACTTAAAATTACAAGAGTTTTTCTTCATAATTTACTGCAACCTTCATATTTTTAAAAATCTAATCTCTCAATTTCAGATAAAGGAGTGGAAAACTAGTTATTAGTAGTTGTTTTCAAAGTCTGCTTATCTTTGATACAGTATGTGAAATGAAAATAACTCTGTTCAATACTAGCTCTTTGTTTTTGCATTTAAATGAATGCAAAATAATGAAAATCTATGTGCTGCTGTCAACATTTATGTACAAGACTCACCAGGTTCTTTCAGAAGTTCCGAGGTAGAGGTCCCGGGTGGTAAATAAAGATGGATAGGAAAGGGATAGAGTAATTCCAATATTCTGTTTCCAAAACATGAAGGTAGATCTTTAAGTGATTTAATAATCCCTATTTTGTAATACAAATCTTCAATACTAAAGTTAAAGGACTAAATGCTAATCACAGAAAACCACTTGTCCTTGGTCAATAGGACTACACCTGTTGTTCCCTCAGTGCGTTGCAGAGTAAATATTATTAAACAAAGACAAAGTAATATCAAATTTTGTTGGTTCTGAGATGAATAACAAATAGGAACGTTTGTTTTCCAAATGAGCCCAAATGAGCAAAAATCAGGAAAATGAATGAGCATCATATCTATCTATTTCTTCAGTGTTTTACAAGAGATTTTTTAAGTAGCAAGTTTTCCTAACATGATTTGGAGAGCTTCAATCCCAACAGCTGAATAAAGTCAATTACCACTTAGAAACCTTGGAAAATGTGAATAAGAAAAAAGAAAGAAAATTAAAATCTTCTCTAATATTATCATCCTGATATTTTAGTAATAATTGCAAACCCTTCAATGCTTCCTAAAGGCCAGCATTTCAGGCACTATTCTAATCCTTTTTATATGTTTTACCTGATTTATTCCTCAAAACAAGCATGTAGGTACTTACTATTATGATATTCATTGCATAAATGAAGAAACTAAGACATTGGAGGGTTAAGTAATATGTCGTTCAGACTATTCCAGCTAGAAATGGGTGGGTCAGGCAGGATTCAAATGCAGGCAGTAGGACTTCAGAATCCATATTACTATTTCATATTGATTTCATTTGTCATGATTAGCATGTTAAATATATTCCATAACTTTTCTACATTTAAGTGTACATAAATGCATATGAACTTTTAACTTATTATTTTGTACCTAATATATCATGGAGATCTTTATAAATGTACAAAGGTACATGCTGTTATTTTGGCCCATTACATAGAATTCTATGTTATTTTGGCCCATTACATAAAAATCCATTGTATAGATTTTAACATACTGATGGCTTATTTACCAGTCTTCTTCTGTGGGATATTTACTTTCTTGTTGTTTATACACAAGGATGAAAATCTTTGAACATTCATATTTGTGCACCTGTCCAATTATTTCCTTGTGTTACTATAAATGCCTAGAAATGAAAATGTTGTTTCAAAAAATTATATAAATTTTATGTAAATGTCTAGAATTTTAAAACATTTGCCCAGAAAAAAAGCATGGTGTATGAAGTAGGAGACTGTTTAGAGATTTACATTTGGCACATAGTAGGCACTCAGTAAATAGTAAATAAATAATAATAGGATCTATTAATTTAACTGTCACTCATGTGGTCATGCCCATGGAGTTGGCCAAAAGACTGAGATATCCCTTAAATTGTATCAAGGGAAAATAAAGAACCTTGAGTATGGCAGTCAGTTTTATAAAATTCCATTTGAAATTCTAGAATGTTTTTATATATCACGAAGAATGGTGCCAAGTTTTATTGATCAGGCATAATCTCCTTTGTTTTCTAATATCTGGTTCATACATTAGTATTATTTAATTTCCAAGTTAGAACTATTATGTATTTTCAATTATTCCCCATTAATAAAAGATTCTAATGGAAACAGACCATTCAACCAGTTAAGCAAAATATTTTACAAATATTAAGGTGAAATGACACTTGTTTCAACACAAATGTGAAATGCCATGAGGGATTCTATCATTATTTTATAATATCCTCATTCTGTTACTAATTAAACTGATCAAAATAACCTAAACATGAATTGTCATGTAACACAGGAAACTCACTGATCACAAAACTAGGTGAAGAAGTCCAGGCTCACTTGCCTGAATTACAGAATGCATTTACTGAAATATAATTGTCATACTTTCAAATGCACCAAATAATATCAACTAAAATTAAGCACTAGTAAATAACTGATTAATAAATGAAAATTTGGATGGGAAATTAAAATTTAGAATAAACCCATATCTATCATCATAAAAAGAGTATTAATGTAGGACAATCTTTGAACTTAGAATTCAAAGGTACATTGAAGAACTTTACTGTCTTAAACTTATATTGAAAACTGTAGAAGTATTCAATTGTGTTTTCCCTTCATGGGTCAAAAACAGACAAGTTTAGAAAAAGGAATAAAACATATTTATAAAATTCGATCATGTTCATATTTTGTTCAAGGAAATTTCCTTTGTTGGGTCAATATTTCAATAGTCAACCCAAAAATATTATAGTTGTCTTAACAATCAGTATTTTCCAAGGCATCTTCAGGATAATTTTAAGTTGTCTATATACAGCTTTTCTCATGGGAGTCTATTTAACTTCAACAAAAACCTTTTCAGTGTTTCATGAAGAGTTGGGTCATTCATACTAACTAGTCCTACAGCCTGTCCCTGCATTGTTAACAATCTCCTACCTAATTTCCTAACTGATTCTATTATCTTTTCTTCTGCTTATATTCTCACTGCTGTTTCCTTATCTTCATTATGTGGTAAACTAGATTTCAAAAAAAAAAAAATTTGGTCTAGTGACATTTTATTTATCTAGTTAAGCACAGGTTTCAAAAAATCCTTAGTCACCACATCCCAAAACACTTATTTGTCCTTCCCACTGCATTCCCATCACACTTTTAACATTAATGAAATGAAGCTAACTGCTAAAGTAAGAAAGAAGTTACCACCATCAACTAGCTATAAATAAAGACAAGGCAGCCCAGGTGTATTGAAGTTCAGGCTTTATATGCCCTGGGCTGTCACTGGAAGTAAATGCACTTGCTCTTAATTTCAAAAGGTGTTGATCTTCCTCATTAAGCAGGACATGTTTTCATTAAAAATGGGAAATTAGGGTGTCCAGAGACCTTTATCTTCTACCAGTTGCAGAAGAAACAATTCTTTGGGAAATATTCAACTCTCTTGAGAAAGACATTATACTGAAAAATATTATACCTGATCAAAGGATAATAAGTGATTCACTTGTCCCTAAAACATTATTATTCTGCTATGGCTTACCAGCCTCATCTAAAGATACTGAAAATGATTTTCAAATGAATTCAGTTAACCTTTTGAGTTAGTAAATGCTGACTTGAAATTCTAAACAATTTGGCTAAATTGCTGTATTAACTACTCTTTTAGGAGCTACCACTCTGCCAGACCAATTTGGATCTTAAGTTAAAATGGATAACTCAAAGGCAGAAAAGAAATTTATTAAAACTGGTAAATTTCCAATACAATAATTTATTTATTTTCTTTGAATTAATATCTTCCCTTATCTTGGGTATAACCAAACCTTCAGTATTAAGGTTGTGTATATATGTCATTCTTTCAAATTTGAGTACTGTATTACACTTAAGCCAAGAAAGTGGTTACCCTGAGCATGGATCTTCTAGTGTTAAGCACACAGTTCACAACCTAAATATTGGAAGACCCACAAAGTTCTTCATAGCCTTGCCAGCATTTCTTCAACTATCTTATAGCTGTGCCGATTACACCAAATTTCTGACCATGTCATAATATTAATGAATTATTATAAAACAAGCCACTGAAAAGTACATTTTAGCAGACAAGAATTTACTGTCTATAAGTATAAATGTTCTTACAAAATATGTGCTGAAGGGCTTAGAGGTTCTGTCTGTAGCTTCAGGGCCAACTACTGTGTATGTAATTTTAAAGTTATCTTGAAGACGATTATGCTATTTCATGCAACAATTAGGAAAAGCAACTGATCCATCTCCAGACACTTTTGGAAAGCAGAGGCAATGCTCAAAATTCCTGTGTTCAAACTATGTTCTGTAAAAACAGCCTCACCTTCTGTTAGAAAAAGACTAACCTTTAATTATTAGATTTAGAAAGGAAAATTATAACTTACTCTGCTCCATAATTGCTGCAGATGAGCTATTAAAATTCTAAACTTATGTAATATTATCATAAAATATGGCATTTTTTTCTCAGGAAAGCCACAAATTGGATTCAAGTTTATGCACTGTAAAACCCAGATGGTTTAGTTAACTATTCAGACATCCTCCAGTTCAAAAGTTAACTGAACTGAAAACTAAAATTTTGAAAATTGATATGCTTTGAAGAACTCAAGCAGAACAATAAATTAGCTTCATGTATGGGGTGTTAAGAGATAGACTTGAGAGGCCATGACAATTGGTCAGGGAATATTGGCAAATTAGAAGAAAATACACAGTTTCTATAGGTTAGCTAATTATACATTACCTGGACTCCTCAAAGTGCTGGTGCTTGGCTGTCTCTATTTTCTTACTCACTGGTTCAATATTAGTCATGATTTTGTCCAGTTTAACTTGTCCTGAAATTTTTTTTAAGTTTTACTTGCATAGTATTACTTTTCAAATTATAAATGCATTTTTCAAATTAAATTGCAAATCACAAATTTTTAATAACGAGCTGTAATTTTTTTTTAATATTACTAACACAGAGATACTAAAAAACACAATTGAGCAGTTTTCTTCACTCCATGTTACTCAGATGCTTTGCAATTACTAAACTTTAGGACTGAAAAGTACAGTGCAAATGAACTACATATATCAAAAAGGAGATTGCTCTCAGAGAAATGGCTGTAACAGCAGAGCACATATGGATGAATACAAACAGCCTCATTTATACATATCAGTATTATTATAATCATTATCACAAAGCTTACTTTTTACAGAAGGGGCTGCTACTCTAAAATAATTTGGAAAATCGTTAGTTCCTACAAATAGGAACACTGAGTGCTCCAAAAATCTCATTACTTGATAGAGTAAGATTAAATTCCACAAAAGGCAAAGGTTCTACATTTAAAAAATCCAATTGGAGAGACACAAGATGGCCGAATAGGAACAGTTCTGGAGTGCAATTCCCAGCAAGAACAACACAGAAGGTAAGTGATGACTGCATTTCCAAACGAGTTTTTACTGCCCACAGACCAGGAGATTCCCGGGCTGAAAAGTGCCACAAGTTTCCAGCATGGCTGTTTCAGCTGGCACCATGGGTATCTGCACTAAAACTCACACAAATCTGGGTAGCCATTTCAACTGGCACCTGGAACACCTGGGAGACAGAGCTGCCCTTTCAACTGAAAAAGAGGGGGCTGAAACAGTAAGCCAGGTAATCTGGATAAGCAGGTCCCACCCCCACAAAGACCAGTAATCTGAAACGCTCTTGATTGGGAGTTTTGCAGCACGTGCAGTTGGACCCAGGACAGTCCAGCTCGGTGTGGGGAAGGGCGTCCACCATTACCAAGACAGTCCACCACTACTGAGGCAGTCCGCCACTACCGAGGCAGTCCGCCATTACTGAGGCAGACTGCCATAACCAAGGCAGTTCTAACTGTACCTCTGTAAACAAAAGCACAAGTAAGTTTACACAGCAACTGGGCAGAGACTGTGGCAGCTCAGCAATGTCTCTGACTACACTACCTCCTTGCTGGGCAGGGCATCTCTGAAAAAAGGCAGCAGCACATCAGGAACTTACAAATAAAGCCCCACCTTCCCAGGACAGAGCACCTGGGGAACAGGCAGTTGTGAGTTCTACTGCAGAGACTTAAACATACCTGCCCAGCAGTTCTAAATGGAACAATGGAGCTCTCAGCACAGCACCTGAGCTCTCATAAGGGATAGACTATCTCCTCAAGCAGCTCCCGACCCCCATATATCCAAAGAGACACCTTATAAAGGAGAGCTCAGGCTGACATCTGGCGGGTACCCTTCTGGAACAAAGATAACAGAAGAAGAAACTGGCAGCAACCCTTACTGTTCTGCAGCTGCTACAGGTGATCCCCAGGCAAGCAGGGTCTGGAGTGTACCTCGAGCAGTCCTACAGCAGAGGGGCCTGACTGTTAGAAGGAAAACTAAAAAACAGAAAGAAATACCTTCAACATCAACAAAAATGACATCCACTCAGAGACCCCATCCGAAAGTCACCAGCTACAAAGACCACAGGTAGATAAATCCACAAAGGTGGGAAGAAACCAGCCCAAAAAGGATGAAAACACCAAAAAACCAGAACACGTCTCCTCCTCCAAGGGATCACAACCTCTCATCAGCAAGGGAACAAAGCTGAATGAAGAATGAGTCTGATG
The DNA here is from genome assembly GCA_963573645.1 of Pithecia hirsuta. Classification (NCBI taxonomy): domain Eukaryota; kingdom Metazoa; phylum Chordata; class Mammalia; order Primates; family Pitheciidae; genus Pithecia; species Pithecia hirsuta. The sequence goes on along the minus strand of CAUYLZ010013912.1, from coordinate 13,457 downwards.
AATTGACAGAAACAGGCTTTAGAAGGTGGGTAATAACAAACTTCTCTGAGTTAAAAGAATATGTTCTAACCCAATGCAAAGAAACTAAGAACCTTGAAAAAAGGTTAGACAAAATGCTAACTCAAATAAACAGCTTAGAGAAAAATACAAACGACTTGATGGAGCTGAAAAACACAGCACGAGAACTTCGCAAAGCATACACAAGTTTCAATAGCTGAACTAACCAAGCAGAATAAAGGATATCAGAGATTAAAATCAACTCAATGAAATAAAACAAGAAGGCAAGATTAAAGAAAAAAGAGTGAAAAGAAATGAACAAAGCCTCCAAGAAATATAGGATTATGTGCCAAGACCTAATCTATGTTTGATAGGTGTACCTGAATGTGACGAAGAGAATGAATACAAGCTGGAAAACAATCTTCAAGATATTATTCAGGAGAACTTCCCCAACCTAGCAAGACAAGACAACATTCAAGTCCAGGAAATACAGAGAACACCACAAAAATATTCCTCAAGAAGAGCAATCACAAGGCACATAATCAACAGATTCACCAGGGTTGAAATGAAGGAAAAAATACTAAGGGCAGCCAGAGAGAAAGGTCAGGTTACCCACAAACGGAAGCCCATCAGACTCACAGTGGATATCTCGGCAGAAACCCTACAAGCCAGAAAAGAGTGGGGTCAATATTCAACATCCTTAAAGAAAAGAACTTTCAACCTTGAATTTCATATCCAGCCAAACTAAGCTTCACAAGTGAAGAAGAAATAAAATCCTTTACAGAAAAGCAATTGCTGAGAGGTTTCATCACCAACAGGACTGCCTAAAAAGATCTCCTGAAAGCGCTAGACATGGAAAGGAACAACCAGTACCAGCCACTCCAAAAACATACTCAATGGTAAAGACCACCGACACAATACAGAAACTGCACCAACTAATGGGCAAAACAACCAGCCAGCATCAAAATGGCAGGATCAAATTTACACATAACAATATTAACCTTAAATATAAATGGGCTAAATGCTCCAATCAAAAGATACAGACTGGCAAATTGAATAAAAAGTCAAGACCCATCAGTGTTCTGTATTCAGGAAATCCATCTCACGTGCAAGGTCACACATAGGCTCAAAATAAAGGGATGAAAGAAGATTTACCAAAAATTGAGAGCAAAAAAAGCAGGAGTTGCAATCATAGTCTCTGATAAAATGGACTTTAAGCCAACAAAGATTAAAATAGACAAAGAAGGAAATTACATAATGGTAAAAGGATCAATGCAACAAGAAGAGTTAATGATCCTAAATATATAGGTACCCAATACAGAAGCTCCCAATACATAGAGCAAGTTCTCAGAGACCTACTAAGAGACTTAGACTCCCACACAATAATAGTGGGAGACTTTAACACTCCACTGTCAATACTAGATAGATCAAGACAAAAATTAACAAGGATATCCAAGACTTGAACTCAGATCTGGACTAAGCAGACCTAAAAGACATCTACAGAACTCTCTACCCCAAATCCACAGAATATACATTCCTCTCAGCAACACATTGCACCTACTCTAAAATTGACCACATAATTGAAAGTAAATCACCCCTCAGAAAATGCAAAAGAACAGAAATCATAACAAACAGTCTCTTAGACAACAGTGCAATCAAATTAGAACACAGGATTAAGAAACTAACTGAGAACTACACACCTTCATGGAAACGGAACAACTGCCTCCTGAATGTTGACTAGATAAACAATGAAATGAAGGCAGAAATAAAGATGTTCTTTGAAACCAATCAAAATGAAGACACAACGTACCAGAATCTCTGAGACACATTTAAAGCAGTCTCCAGAGGGAAATTTATAGCAATAAATGCCCACATGAAAAGCGAAGAATAATCTAAAATTGACACCCTATCATCAAAATTGAAAGAGCTAGAGGAGCAAGATGAAAAAAAAACTCAAAAGCTAACAGAAGACAAGAAATAACTAAGATCAGAGCAGAACTGAAGGAAATAGAGACACAAAAAACCCTTCAAAAAATCAATAAATTCAGGAGCTGGTTTTTTGAAAAGATCAATAAAATAGACAGACCGCTAACCAGATTAATAAAAAAGACAAGAGACAAAAATTGAATAGATGCAATAAAAAAACAATAAAGGGGATATCACCACAGATTCCACAGATATACAAACTACCATTGGACATTACTACAAACAACTCTATGAACACAAACCAGTAAACCTGGAAGAAATGAAAAAATTCCTGGACACGTGCACCCTCCCAAGCCTAAACCAGGAAGAAGTTGAAACCCTGAATAGACCAATAACAAAGTCTGAGGTTGAGGCAGCAATTAATAGTCTACCAACCAAAAAAAGTCCAGTTATAGATGGTTCACAGCCAAATTCTACCAGACGTACAAAGAGGAACTGGTACCACTCCTTCTGAAACTATTCCAAACAATACAAAAGGATGGACTCCTTCCCAAATTATTTTATGAGACCAACATCATCCTGATACCAAAACACAGCAGAGACTCAACTGAAAAATAAAACTTCAGGCCAATATCCATGATGAACATAGACACAAAATTCTTCAATAAAATAGTGGCAAACCGATTAGAACAGCACATCAAAAAGCTTATCCATCATGATCAAGTAGGCTTCATCCCAGGGAGGCTAGGCTGGTTCAACATACACAAATCAATAAACATAATCCATCACATAAACAGAATCAACATCAAAAAACACATTATTATCTCAATAGGTGGAGAAAATGCTGACAACAAAATTTAACAGTGCTTTATGATAAAAACTAATAAACAAAGTATCAATGGAATGTATCTCAAAATAATAAAAGCTACTTATGATAAAACCCACAGCCAATATCATACCGAATGGGCAAAAACTGGAAGTATTCCCTTTCAAATCTGGCAGTAGACAAGGATGCCCTCTGTCACCACTCCTATTCAATATAGTATTGGAATTTCTAGCCAGAGCAATCAGGCAAGAAGAAGATATACAGGGTATTCAGTTAGGAAAGGAAGAAGTTAAACTGTCCCTATTTGCACACGACATGATTGTATAATTAGAAAACCATATTTTCTCAGCCCAAAATCACCTTAAACTGATAACTTTAGTAAAGTCTCAGGATACAAAATGAATGTGCAGAAATCACAAGCATTCCTATACACCAAAAACAGACTTAAAGAGAGCCAAGTCAAGAACGAACTGCCATTCACAATTGCTACAAAGAGAATAAAATACTTAGGAATACAACTAACAAAGGATGTAAACGACCTCTTCAAGGAGAACTACAAACTACTCCTCAAGGAAATAAGAGAGGACACAAACAAATGGCAAAACATTACATGCTCATAGTTAGGAAGAATCAATATCATGAAAATGGCCATACTGCCTGAAGTAATTTATAGATTTGAAGCTATCCCCAACAAGCTACCAATGACCCTCTTCACAGAATTGGAAACAAACCCACCTTAAACTTCATATGGAACCAAAAGAGAGCCTGCATAGCTAAGGCAATCCTAAGCAAAAATAACAAAGCTACCTGATTTGAAATTATACTACAAAGCTACAGTAATTAAAACAGCATGTTACTCATACCAAAACAGAGATATAGACCAATGGAACAGAACAGAGGTCTTGGAGGCAATGCCATATATCTACAACAATCTGATATTTGGCAAATCTGATAAAAACAAGCAATAGGGAAAGGATTCCCTGTTTAATCAATGATGTTGGGAAAACTGGCTAGCCATGTGCAGAAAGCAGAAACTGGACCCCTTCCTGACACCTTACACTAAAATTAACTCTAGATGGATTAAAGACTTAAACATAAGACCTAACACCATAAAAACCCTAGAAGAAAACCTGAGCAAAACCATTCAGGACATAGGCATGGGCAAGGACTTCCTGATTAAAACACCAAAATCATCGGCAACAAAAGCCAAAATAGACAAATGGGATCTAATTAAACTCCAGACCTTCTGTACAGCAAAAGAAACAATCATTAGAGTGAACTGGCAACCAACAGAATGGGAAAAAATTTTTGCAATCTACCCATCTGACAAAGGGCTAATATCTAGAATCTACAAAGAACTAAAACAGATTTACAAGAAACAAACAAACCCATTCAAAAGTGGGCAAAGGATATGAACAGATGCTTCTCAAAAGAAGACACATATGAGGCCAACAAACATATGAAAAAAATGCTCATCATCACTGGTCGTTAGAGAAACACAAATCTAAACCACATTGAGATACCATCTCATGCTAGTTAGAATGGTGATCATTTAGAAAACTGGAGACACATGCTGGAGAAGATGTGGAGAAATAGGAACACTTTACACTGTTGGTGGGAGTGTAAATTAGTTCAACCATTGTGGAAGACAGTGTGGTGATTCCTCAAGGATCTAGAAATATAAATTCCATTTGACCCAACAATCCTGTTACTGGGTATATACCCAAAGGATTATAAATCGTTCTATTATAAAGACACATGCACACATATGTTCATTGTAGTACTGTTGACAATAGCAAAAACCTGGAATCAGCCCAAATGCCCATCAATGATAGACTGGACAAGGAAAATGTGGCACATATACACCATGGAATACTATGCAGCCATAAAAAACGATGAGTTGTGTCCTTCATAGGGACACGGATGAATCTGGAAACCATAATTCTCTGCAAACTGACACAAGAACAGAAAATCAAACACCACATGTTCTCACTCATAGGTAAGTGTTGAACAATGAGAACACATGGACACAGGGAGAGGAGCATCAAACACTGGGTGCAAAGGAAGGGACAGCGGGGGGTGGGGAGGTTGGGGAGGGATAACATGGGGAGAAATGCCAGATATAGGTGGCGGGTGGATGGAGGCAGCAAACCACATTGCCATGTATGTACCTATGCAACAATCCTGCATGATCTGCACATGTACCCCAGAACCTAAAGTACAATTTAAAAAAAAAAATCTAATTCTTTAAATCTAAAGAGAAATTTACATAAGTTTTTTTCTTAATACCCATTACTTTCTGTTGTGCACAGATAATGGAACCAATATATAGTTTGAAATATAACAAAAATATTATCAGGTAACTATTAAGCACCTTCTAGCTACTAGCTCAGACATATTATTAATAAAAGAAAAAGAGAACATACCAGACAAACTCTCTACTTTAGAAAATTACTAACTAGTTGAATCTCAATGCCAACAAATGGAAGAGTGTACTAGACTGAATTATGTAATGTATATTCAAAATGTGTTAACAGAGAACATAAAATTTTTGTAGAAATGGAAAACAGAACGTTGACATTGATTAACTACAGTTGGCCTTCAGTATCCTTGGATTCTGCATCCACAGATTCAAGCAACCACAGATTGACAATATTCAGGAACAAAAAAATGTTTAAAAATACAATACAATAAAATAATTAAATTAAAAAACAACATATTAAAGCTATTTGTATAGAAGTTGCATATCATTTGGTATTATAAGTAATCTAGAGATGATTTAAAGTATAGGAGAAGAAATTGGTACCAATCATTTTGATATTGTTCCACAAGATAGAGAAAGCGGGAATCCTCTCTAATTCATTCTATGAAGTCAGAATCACCATAGTACCAAAATTAGGAAAGGACATAACTAAAAAGAAAACTACAGACCAGTATCCCTGATGAACATAAGTGCTAAACTCCTTAACAAAATACAGGATAACCAAATTCAACAACATATCTAAAGATAATCCACCACAATCAAGTAGCTTTCATACCAGGGATGCAGGGATGGTTTAACATACCCAAGTCAATAAATGTGATACACCACATAAACAGAATTAAAAACAAAAATTACATGATCATCTCAATAGATGCAGAAAAAGCATCTGACAAAATCCAGTATCTCTTTATGGTTAAAACTCCCAGCAAAATCGGCATACAAGCGATATACTTCAATGTAATAAAAGCAATCTATGACAAACCCATAGCTAACATAATACTGAATGGGGAAAAGTTGAAAGCGTTCCCTCTGAGAACTGGAACAGTACAAGAGTGCCACTCTTACTATGCCTCTTCAACATAGTACTGGAAGTCCTAGGCAGAGCAATCAAACAGGAGAAAGAAATAAAGGGCATTCAAATCTGTAAAGAGGAAGTCACACTGTACATTGTTTGCTGAAGATATGATTATTTACCTCAAAAACCCTAAAGACTCCTCAGAAAGCTCCTAGAACTGATAAAAAAAAATTCAGCAAAGTTTCCAAAAACAAGATTAATGTACACCAATCAGTAGCTCTTCTATGTACCAACAGCAGCACCTAAGCAGAAAATCAAATCAAGAAATCAATCTCTTTTACAGTAGCTGCAAAAATAACAATAAAATAAAATACTTAGGAATATACCTAACCAAGGAGGCAAAAGACCTCTACAAGGAAAACTGCAAAACACTGCTGAAAGAAATCATAGACAACACAAACAAATGGAAACAGATTCCATGTTCATGGATGGGTAGAATCAATATTGTGAAAATGACCATATGGCCAAAAGCAATCTACAAATTCAACACAATCTCCATCAAAACACCACTATCATTCTTCACAGAATTATTTTAAAAAACAAATTTGTATGGAACCCAAAAAGAGCCTGCATATCCAAAGCAAGAAAAGCAAAAAGCAAAAAGAGCAAATCTACAGCCATCAAATTACATGATTTCAAACTACAGTATAAGGCCATAGTCACCAACAGCATGGTACTGCTACAAAAATGGCACATAAACCAGTGGAACAGAATAGAAAACCTAGAAATCCAATATCTACAGCCAACTGATCTTCAACAAAGCAAACAAAAACATAAAGTGGAGAAAGGGCACCCTTTTCAACAAATGGTACTGGGATAATTGGTTAGCTACATATAGGAGAATGAAACTGGATACTCATCTTTCACCTTATACAAAAATCAACTCAAGATGGATTAAGGACTTAAATCTAGGACCTGAAACTATAAAAATTCTAGAAGATAGCATTGGATAACGCTTCTAGACATTGGCTTAGGCAAGAATTTCATAACCAAGAACCCAAAAGCAAATGCAATTAAAAACAAAAATAACATAGATTCAAAAATCTTCAATAAAATACTGGCAAACTGATTGCAACAGCACATCAAAAAGCTTATTAATCAAAATCAAGTAGGCTTCATTCCAGGGACGCAAGGCTGGTTCAACATACACAAGTCTGTAAATGTAATCCACCACATAAACAGAACCAGAGACAAAACCACATGATCTCAATAGATGCAGAGAAGGCCTTTGACAAAATTCAACAGCCTTTTATGCTAAAAATTCTCGATAAACTAGGTAACGAAGGAACATATCTCAAAATAATAAAAGCTATTTATGACAAACCTACAGCCAATATCATACTGAATGGGCAAAAACTGGAAGCATTCCCTTTGAAATCCAGCACTAGACAAGGATGCCCTCTGTCACCACTCCTATTCAATATAGTATTGGAAGTTCTAGCCAGAGCAATCAGACAAGAAAAAAAAATAAAGGGTATTTAATTAGGAAAAGAGGAAGTCAAATTGTCTCTATTTGCTTTTGACATGATTGTATATTTAGAAGACCCTAACATCTCAGCCTAAAATCACCTTAAACTGATAAGCAACTTCGGCAAAGTCTCAGGATACAAAATCAATGTGCAGAAATCACAGGCATTTCTATACACTAATAACAAACTAACAAATCATGAGTGAACTCCCATTCACAACTGCTACAAAGAGAATAAAATACCTAGGAATACAACTAACAAAGGATGTAAAGGACCTCTTCAAGGAGAACTACAAACCACTGCTCAAGGAAATAAGAGAGGACACAAACAAATGGCAAAACATTCCATGCTCATGGTTAGGAAGAATCAATATCATGAAAATGGCCATATTGCCCAAAGTAATTTATAGATTCAATGCTATCCTCATCAGGCTACCAATGACCTTCTTCACAGAACTGGAAAAAACCACCTTAAACTTCATATGGAACCAAAAGAGAGTCTGCACAGCCAAGACAATCCTAAGCAAAAAGAACAAAGCCAGAGGCATCACACTACCTGATTTCAAACTATACTACAAGGCTACAGTACAAAACAGCATGGTACTGGTACCAAAACAGAGATATAGACCAATGGAACAGAACAGAGGCCTCAGAGGCAACGCCATATATTTACAACCATCTGATCTTTGACAAACCTGACAAAAACAAGCAATGGGGAAAGGATTTCCTGTTTAATAAATGATGTTGGGAAAACTGGCTAGCAGTGTGCAGAAAGCAGAAACTGGACCCTTTCCTGACACCTTACACTAAAATTAACTCCAGATGGATTAAAGATGTAAACATAAGACCTAACACCATAAAAACCCTAGAAGAAAACCTAGGCAAAACAATTCAGGACATAAGCATAGGCAAGGACTTCATGATTAAAATACCAAAAGTATTGGCAACAAAAGCCAAAATAGACAAATGGGACCTCATTAAACTCCAGACCTTCTGTACAGCAAAGGAAACAATCATTAGAGTGAACTGGCAACCAACAGAATGGGAAAAAAATTTTGCAATCTACCCATCTGACAAAGGGCTAATATCCAGAACCTACAAAGAACTAAAACAGATTTACAAGAAAAAAACAAACAAACCTATCCAAAAGTTGGCAAAGGATATGAACAGACACTTTTCAAAAGAAGACATATGTGAGGCAAACAAATGTGAAAAAATGGTAATCATCACCGGTCATTAGAGAAATGCAAATCAAAACCACATTGAGATACCATCTCACACCAGTTAGAATGGCGATCATTAAACAATCTGGAGACAACAGATGCTGGAGAGGATGTGAAGAAATAGGAACACTTTTACCCTGTTGGTGGAAATGTAAATTAGTTCAACCATTGTGGAAGACAGTGTGGTGATTCCTCAAGGACCTAGAAATAGAAATTCTATTTGACCCAGCAATCCCATTACTGGGTATATACTCAAAGGATTATAAATCATTCTATTATAAAGACACATGCACATGTATCTTCACAGCGGCACTGTTTACAATAGCAAAGACCTGGAACTAACCCAAATGCCCATCAATTATAAACTGGACAAGGAAAATGTGGCACATATACATCATGGAATACTATGCAGCCATAAAACACGATGAGTTCTTGTCCTTTGTAGGGACATGGATGAATCTGGAAACCATCACTCTCAGCAAAATGACATGAGAACAGAAAATCAAATACTGCATGTTCTCACTTATAGGCAGGTGTTGAACAATGAGAACACATGGACACAGGGAGGGGAGCATCACACACTGGGGTCTGTTGGTGGGGGTTAGGGAAGGGACAGCGGGGGCTATGGAGGTTAGGGATGGATGACATTGGGAGAAATGCCAGATATAGGTGACGGGGAGATGTAAGCAGCAAACCACATTGCCGTGTATGTATCTATGCAACAATACTTCGTGTTCTGCACATATACCCCAGAACCTAAAGTGCAATAAAATATATGTATATATAAAAAAAAGAAAAAAACTTTATAGAGATATATAACTGGAAAAAGTCTTTTTGAGGAATTTTATGTGTATCAACTGTGACAGGCTTTCATGCTTGTTTGCTTTTGTTTTCCCTACTGTCATAATTTGAGACAACTTCCTGAGAGAGAGTCTCATACAATACAGTGGATTCTGGAACTTCCAAAGTCTTCGCACAGCAGGACAGAAATATCTCAAAATCTTGTCCATTGGAAGCTCATTCATAAGACTAAAGAGGGCAAAATAAGGTTATATATGAGGGGAAAAAAAAAGAAAAAGATCCCTATTGAAAAAGGTCTAGGGTAGAGCAAGGAAGAAAAGAGACAGCCAGAAGGAAAATCTGTAAAAGATATCTCTGAGAAAGGTCACTCCAATTGATGTAGGTTTTTCTGCTATTAATTCCTTTTTATGTGTTTAGCTGTTAAATGTTAAATCTTCCATTTTAAAATGGACTTTAGTTTCACCATGGAATCAGGCCCTAACCCCTGCAAATGATGGTCACTCTCTACATATGTATTTCATTTTATGTCATGTTCTCTTTGCTTATGCTTCCTATTTTTCTTATTTGGTGCCCTGATATAAGGGCATTTATCTGTCTGAAATGTCATTGTTTGAATGTGTATTGATATCCTCTTGTGTAAGTGCCTCAGGGACATTCTTTTCTGATGGATGTTCCAGATGTCAGAGTTTACACCTGTTCCTAAGTGTAAAATGTATATGTTAACCAACACAAATAAAGTTTTATAAGATTAAGATGATTTTAAACTGAGAAGCTCATGTAAGTGGATATAGCAAGGTGTAGGAATAGAAAACGTCTCATTTGTTTAAAAAATATATAATTTCTAGAAGAAGGCAAATATGACATTTAAAGGAAAGGTCTGGATTAAGTTTCACATGTTTAAAAGACTAAATAGAATACCTAAAGTGAATGGTTTCCTAGGTCCCACAGGATTGTGAGTTTTCTCCTTCCCTGTCATTAAATAGCACATAGTTTGGAGGAAGAGAAAAAAATAAATATTTTCTAAGAAATGTCAATCTATGAAACAAAGCAGAATTTAATAACTTTATGAGTTTTTTTATATTTAATGTAATCAGCAATGTAGTTAGTGGTAGTTTAATCATTAATAGAGAGAGGAATAGATTATATTCCCCACTTCATCTCTTATCAGTACTAGTCATTCAAACATTCATTCTTTTATTATTTAAGTCTTTATAATGTGCCATGCAATGTTCTTGGAAAACACTTTAACATCTTTTTGCCTCTACTGCCTTATCTGTAAAATGGATAAAAATTTTCCCTAACTTAGTGAAGATAGGTGCTAAAAATGGTCTTTTGAACTTACAAAACAGATGTATAATTTTTTATCCTGGGTAATATTTTCTATTTGGACCTCAATCATTCTCTCTTATCTCTCTCTCTCTCTCTCTCCCTCCTTCTCTTATAGAAAACAAAAACCGAAGCAACGGTAAACTACCAAAATAACACAACCTAGAAAAGTAATTCCTACAGAAATACATGATTTAGGTGAAGAAATTAAATGTAACTCCAGAAGACCAGTGAAAGAGGCCTCCACAAAGCTCTGTGAAGGGCAACAAAAAAAATGAGAAATATAAAATCTTTTGAATTTTAAGATTTACTTACCCAATAATTATTTGAATTTCAGACTTCTGCAATTTTATTTTTTCCTTCTGAGTGGGAGAACTGCTTGCATAAACTAAAAACTATTGCATAACATGATTTTAGTAAATGAATAAAACCTTCCATTTTAATTGTATATTTAATTTTATAAGATTAAAGGTTGGTACTGTGACATATAATCCAATTTCTCAATGAAATTAGACCACATATTCAGGATGCCCATTTTGGGAAAGAGAGGATTTTTGTCAACACAGGGTTTTGATTTCATTTTCACATTAAGATTTGACAATTTTAAATACATATATTTGTAAAATGTCAGAATCCTTTAAAACTGCAACATTAAAACATTTAGTAATTTTTTGTATATTTATCCTAAAGATCTATGAGATTTAGGTTTTTTTCTATAAATCGCTGTAATCTAGGTTTATTCTTTGTTTGGAATTTACTACATCTATATTTTTAAAAGTTTGAGATAATTAGGCTACTGTTGCTATGTTTTTAAATGTCTTTCAAAAGGAAAATGAGTATCTGACACATAATCAAATAAACTATTACCAAAATTTAATTTGAATTGGGAATAGAAATGATGTATTTTGAATATATGTCCCCTCCTAGTCTCATGTTGAATTTTAACTCCTAGTGTTGGAGGTGGGACCTGGTTGGAAGTATTTGGATTACTGAGGAGGATCCTTCATGGTTTAGTGCTTTCCTTGTGAGTTCTCAGAATATCTGGGTTTTTTTTTTTTAATTCTTAAAAATGTGTGGCACCTCCTCCCCTGCTCTCTTGCTCCCCTTTCTTTCCATGTGTTGTGCCTGCTCCTGCTTTGCATTCCACCATGAGTAAAAGCTCCTGAGGCCTCCCCAGAAACTAAGCAGATGCTGGAGCCATAGTTCCTGTACCTCCTGGAAAACTGTGAGCCAATTCAACCTCTTTTCTTTATAAATTACCCAGTTTCAGGTATTTCTTTATAGCAATGCAAGAATGGCCAAATATAATACAAATAGCAGCAGGAAGATTTAAAGCAATAATGGGTCTTGATTAGTTGATTTTCTCTATGATACAGCCATGTTGCAAATTTAAAATTAACTTTAATTTGAGGATTTAATTGTATGGACATTTCATCCATTGCAGATTTTGAGGGCTCTGAATACATGAGTCTATAAACACACATACACACACACATATACACACACACACACTTTTGTGTGTGTTTGTTCTTTATTAGTTAAAATGGCTTAGTGAATTTTTACCAATTATATTGATTATTATATAAAAGATTTCTATCTTGTTAAGCTACCTCTTTACTAGCCCTTTTGCTACAGAGAGCAGACATTTATTAGAACATTTTTTTTGTTTGTACCCATTGGCATTTGTGGATTGCCAGCTTCTTAAGCTGGCATATATGGAACAAAAGAAAACACAAGGAACTCAGCATCCTCTTTCTGTGGGTCCCTAATTCCCTACTTGGTCTGCCTTTTTACCCTAAACTTTTAGAGTTTTCTCATGCTTGTTTTCTATACACTGGCCAGAGATATTAGTTGTACTAGGTGGAAGGCATAAAGTATGTTTACTCCATCTTTCCAAAAGTGGAAGTTCTAAAATGTTTTTAAAAGTTCATAATGTACCAACCTTTATGTGCCTGTAACCCAATCTGCTAGGGAGGCTGAAGTGGGAGAATTGTTGGAGCCCAGAAGTTAGAGGCCAGAAGCCTGAGCAACTTAGAAAGACCCCATTATCTTTTATTTATGTACATCAAATATATATTACATATATCAATTAATATATATTTTATATATGAATATTACTTACAAAATATTTATATATTTTATATTATACATATTATCGTCTGTATTTTATATAAAATATTTATATATGTTTATATATAAATGTACATATAAAATATAAATATATATAACATATGTATTAAACATTAGTAATGGCTAACAATTCTTCTCAATAACATTGGATAATATAATTAATTATGCTCCTTAGTTCTATCTGTATTCTTTAAAGTTACAATGGTTATCATAGAATATTTGAGTTAAAAATATCCTGAATGACCACGAAGTCCTTCAAATCAAACATTTAATAGCAGCTCTTCTTTTTTTTTTTTTTTTTTTTTTTTTTTTTGAGACAGAGTCTCACTCTATCGCCAGGCTGGAGTGCAGTGGCGCGATCCCGGCTCACTGCGACTTCCGTTTTCCGGTTTCAAGCAATTCTCCTGCCTCAGCCTCCCGAG